>BMAO01030063.1:31318-268760 GCA_019973975.1 Trichonephila clavata
AAACATTAAACTATTTTTATTTTTAATTTTAAATGAAATTAGTTTTTCTAAAAATATTTAGAAAGTAAAATATCAAAGCTCTTATAGTAAAGTTAAAAAAATTAATAATACCTTAATATAGAGTGCCATGAACTAATTTATATTACTCCAGTTCAGCCTGAAAATAATAAGCAAATAAATAAATAAATATAAGAATCACAGTTACAGTTACTGACGTTTAGACATACCTAAATATGTTCAATAATAAATTCGCCAAGAGAAATATTCAAAAAAAAATTTTTTTTACAATATTTCACTTATCCAACTTATATTAAAATAAAATCTATAAGAATTTATGAAGTAATTTTATCGAATACTTTTTAAAAGTGAAATTTACTTACGGAAAAAGACAAGTATTAATGTAATTAAAAGAACTTTCGAAAAAAATCAAAATTACTAAATTTTGCGTCAGGAAAAAAATAATGATAATAATAAATTATAATAACACATGAAGTTATGTTAGGAATATCTAATTTATTCTCCTAGATTTGTATTAAATGTTCTAATGATGTTTACTATCCATTTATAAAAATTTTCGAAATTTTAAATTCCAGAAATATATTTTACTTTATTTATAAATGTATGCATACTAAGCTTTCTAAAAATATTTTTCTTAAAATATATTGCTGTAACAATAAAGATATCATATACTAAGATTTTACTAAAATACAGAAAAAATATAATGATATTTAGGACTTTTTATAGGTAGTATAGAAAGTGTCATAGGTATAGAATAATAAAGACCACATAAGATTTATTTAAAAAATTCTCAGTTACATACTTTATTGTATGCGACACAGTCAGAAGTATAGAGCTCTAACGGAGGCAATCAATATAATTAGACCATAAAAGCGCACTTTCACAAATTTCCAACCCCCTATAAATGAGAATCACCAAAGTCTTTGAAAACGTTTGTATTTTTAGAAGAAGAAGAGGAAGAAAACTCCAGTGGAATAATTAAAAGTGAATCATATGAAACAAAATCTGTAATAGAAATGTTGGCAGAAGGTTTAGAGGCTTGGGTCCATTGTAAGCCTGCAATATTAGACCAAGTGAGTATATTTTATCATTTACACTCATGTCCATAAATTAGGAATAATTCAGAGTCACACAGAAATTGAACTCTAAAATAAAAATTTCACCAGTAGAATTATCACACACATCTTGAAGAAGAATATGTAAATTACAGGAAACCACCAGATGGCGCGGATAGTACGTCACAATGACGAGAGTGTAAGAGAGGGGTATATAAGGAATGGTGGCAAAGAAGTAAAATTGTTCACGAGCGCTTTAAAAACCTTTCAGTGCAATAACCGCATAGTTATGGCACAAAGGAAGCATTTGGATGATTTTTTACGTGGTAGAATTATCGGACGACTGGAATGTGGACGTACCCAACGGGAAGTATCCGAGGAACTTGGAATCGCCCAGAGTGTCATCTCCAGGCTTTGGCAATGATTCCACGATGATGGTAATGTGAGTAGATGTTACAGCACAGGTCGCCCCAGAGTTACAACGCCGAATGAGGACCGGTATTTGGCAGTTACTGCCAAAAGAAACAGACGAAGCACAGCATCAGACCTATTTCGTCAGCTCTCTTCAGCTACCGGTACAACAGCTTCAAGGCAGACCGTGTACAGACGCTTAGGGCACATTGGTCTATATGCTCGTAGACCTGTCAGATGTGTTCCCCTTACCGCAACTCACTGTCGCCTGCGATTAACCTGGAGTAGAGAGCATGCATTGTGGACACCGCAACAGATGTTTTCCGACGAGTCCAGGTTTAGTTTGCAGTCTGATTCTCGCCGGACATTCATATGGAGAGCGCCAGGTACCCGTTACCACCAAGAGAACACCATTAAACGACACCGTTACGGTGGTGCAGGATGGCTCGTTTGGGGAGGAATTATTCTTAGTTCCAGAACTGACCTACATGTTCAGAGTGTAACGATGACAGGCCATATCTATCGGATGTCATTCTGGAACAACATGTACGTTTGTTTCGGGGTGCCATGGGTACTGAATTTCTGTTTATGGATGACAACGCCCGTCCTCACTGTACAAACATTGTAGACGAATGCCTTCAATCGGAGGATATCACCCGTATGGATTGGCCAGCATACTCACCGGACTTGAATCCAATAGAACATGTGTGGGATATGTTTGGCAGACGAATTACAGCTCGTCAACCCCCTCCCACCTGTCTACCCGAATTTTGGAGGGCATTGCTTGATGAGTGGTGTAATATTCCCCAAGATCAGATTGATAATTTGATACTCAGCATGCGTAGGCGTTGTAAGGCCTGTATTGCATCTTCCGGGAGACGTACTCCGTATTAACCATCATACTAAGCATGTTATACTGTTTTTTGTAAATAGGTTCTTTTTTAAAATTTGCTCCGTGGAGTAAAAATCGCAATTTTTATTAATTATGTCAAACATATAGCATCTTTTTTGCTCTTTACCTTTTGTTTAATAAATAGACTTTACAAATAAGTCAAATTTGCTTTGCTTCTGTCTCTTTCTTTGCCTGAACTTCATTATCTTTAATTTATGGACATGAGTGTATTTATATAATTCTAAGTAAAATTTAAGTTCAAAGATCTAAAATTCTTATAAATCTTATAACGGACAGAATGTCTACAAACTTTTTTGCCAGAAAAAGGAGTGGCCACTGTAGCCTAGTGGTTATGGTCCCAAACTTGTGACCAGCGTGTCCTGAATTCGAGCTCCAGAGTCACTGAAGACCCACAATGTAGAAGGGCTAATGCACGTTAAATTTGTCGAGGCTCTAAGTCCTCCCGTTGGCGTGATGTGGAAGATTGGAGAAGAAAGTGCCATCTAAGGTGTCATCCTCTTCCCTTGATCGTGGTTCAAAATGACGTGGTCGGTCGCCCTCATTTTTGTTAAAAGGGCGACGTCAATAAACAGAAAAAGGAAATATTCATTTACTACCACAAGAAAAAACTTTAGATTTCCCATGTCCTACTTTTTAAGTATTTCACTTTTCGGTAACTTGGAATACAATCAAACTGCGCTCATTCCTCTTTGCTGTAGCGTCCAAAAGCTTCCAATGCTCGGTTTGTTTTTGTTCGTAAATATTTTTTCTCTTCCAAAATGCGTCCCGAATGGTGAATTAAACGAAACCTTTATAAGGAATTTATATTCCTTATTCCCTGTGACCCAGGTAGATGTGTGGGAGGAACTAAATGATCAGACGACATGATGAACTTCAATTATTTATTTATCTCTATATTCAACACAGACACAAATAACACTCTAATTAAGATAAATTTGATCAATTAGAGGACGAAGGTGAGACAAGATAGCGTGGGGATAATATATTCGATCATGCAAATCTATCCTTACGATAACTTATACAAAGCTTGTTTTAATTTAGAAGCGCGCTAATAATTAACTTTTTAACTTCTACTTGACATAAGATCACAGTACCTGAATTCTTGTAATCCTTTACTCTTTTAGACATGGCCTTAAGCACTTCTCCAACAGTGGAACTAAGCCCTTTCCGAATATTCCAACTTCTCGCGTCGTACACGTTTTAAGTATACATACTACTGCCGGTTTTCTACCTGCTCAACTATTCACTTCACATCCAAGCTATCCTCACTTCACTAACCTTCAATTCTCCCCTCACTTCCAATGTATCCTCACTTTACTAACTCTCAAAACTCGCGAATACAGAATATATATATATTAAATTTAATCAGCATAATCACATTTCTTGTCCTCGGAGAAAGTTGGTTGAAAGAATGATGACCCAAAGGAATCCCCAAGGGGTTAGTGGAAGGAACCATATAGATCCGTCACACATTGTCTATCCTTGCTGTTATAAATTTAAATGGTGCTAGCTAAAAAGAAATGAGTTTCGTTCAATGATTTTATACCTAGTAACTTAAATCATTTTCAGCTGTAATGTTTTAATATAAACTCTAACTCAACTAAAGTTTTACTATCATTTTAAATTTGGGCACGTGTGGATCATTTAAGTCTCATTAAATATTGAACTGGACATTAAAGTCTATGTATGTGGTAGCGCTTGAAACTCCAACAAAATATCTCCCACGTAAAGAAGTAATAAATGTTAGTTGTGTGAATAAGCTGCTACATTGCCCTATTTTAAGTGCTTTTTCTCCTTTCTCTATGTACTAGTATGCGATTCATCATTCTTGAATAAATTACAGATTCCTTGAGCACCCTGATAAATCTATTACTTTTTTGTTTAAAAAAATATCTTCCTTACGGATGTTTATTTTGATATCAAGTGTAAACTCGATAGGTTTTTAACTTCTTACAATGTTAAAACCCCAGTTCATCGACCCCTTGGCGATGATTCTTTACACCAGAAAATTGTTGTAACCCTCCCCCCTTGTTTTTGTAAAAAAGTGTTTTTGTTTACTAGATGTATGAACCCCTTTGAAGCGAGTGGCTGGCGCTATAACCAGCTCCGAACCAATTTAACAATTAGTAATTAATGGATTATTAAAGTTGTTTTTGTTATTAACTTTAATTTGAGTTATTACTGGAGAAGAATTTATTGACTAATTAAAACAAACCTGCAAAAAAACCAAGAAATCCTGATTTTATATACATTAAAAAATTTTTGACCTTCGTATAAAAGCTGTTTTTTTCAAAGATTTGAAAACAATAGCTTACAAAAAAAACAAAAAAACTCAATGTTAATAATCATTACTGTATTATTTGTAAACGTACATTAAAATTCAAATGAGTCTAATTAATATTTTTTTGGTCTATTTATTTTATAAAACAGCGCATTTAAGTTTATTTCGTGTCTTCTTCAAAAGGGACGCTGTACTCCCATGCCAAAGGAAGAAGAGGAGGAGGAAGTGGAAAAAGAAGAGGGCGAGGAAGAAAATGAAGAAATAGAAGAAGGGTCAGAGATATTTGAAGCAAAAATGGAAGAAGAAATTCCTTTACTTAGGAGTATATCAGAAGATAAAGGTTTGAAGTATCGTGACAGAATTGCAATATATTTTTTAGTTTAAGATGTTTGATTTCGATATATATATATATATAAATCTTTTCTATTATGACGATAGTTATCTTAGGTATATAACTATTTTTAGTATATTTTTGAAATATATATATATATATGTTGTTGTTTCTAATGCCACTTGTCTGACGGTGTCAGATCGAGGCCCACGAAATTCATCATGGCAAGGGGCTAGGTGTACGCCTGTCGTTAGCTTTGAGCACCATGCAGGTGGCAGTACGATTTGGCTCGGTTAATACACGATAGATGGTAACAACTGTTACGACTATCCACAAGACTGATTTAACGAGCACGTACTCCGTGTGTACTTGGAGTGTATTTGGTGACATCGGACCCAGGCCTTCCGGTCTGGCGTCCGATGCTCTGACCACTAGGTTACCCATGGCCCAATATATATGTATACTTATAGTCAATGGAAATAGCGCATTTCGAAGAAATCGTGAAACTTAACAGGTGGTAAAAGATGGAGCTGGTGCGCAAATGATTTAAATTTCGTGCCCTCGAGCGCATGCGTTCACACTTAACAGAGGTAATGCAATTTAAAACCGGCAGGTATGAACATCATGTTTTATAGACTTTGATAGACATTGACTATATAAATAACACGTAAGGAAAATGAACAATACAAAGTTGCTTATAATGCCCTCCCGGGTTTCGAAGATCTATAATAATAATTAAAAAAACACCAAGACGAATACATCAGAACTGAATATTTGAAAGAATATTGAAACAATTCAAGTTTTATTCACATGCTTTAGAAGTGTTCCATTTGTGAAACTTTGGTTACAGGGCGTATATCAATGCGATAGTCCAGTTTCTGCCACACTGTACTCAACATCGTACAATCGGCGTTATTGACAGCACATGTTAACCTTTCTTTGTTATCCAAAAACTTGGTTTTTTTTTTACATAAGACCCCAGTTTTCAAACCCCTTTTGACACGTGATGTAGCACAACTGCACGGAAGGATAACACGAGCTGTGAATAACGTTGATTATGCCATGTTAAGTAAAGTGTGGCAGGAACTGTACATTCTTTTCACGCAGGATTGATGTATTCCGTGTAACCAAGGTTCCACTCATAGAACACCTTTAAAGTACGTAAATAAAACTTGAACTGTTTCTGTGTGCTTTCAAATGTTCTTTTTTGTGTATTCGTCTTAGCCTTTTTTTCTATAACGCTTCGAAACATGGCAGGAAATTATGAATACTGTACTTTTCAAACCTCAGAGGGGATTATTTGAACAATTTTTCAGACTTAAGTAGAGGATTCATCACTATTTGAATGAAGATCCCAGGGTGCCATATAACCAGACATCGGAATCGTTCTGAAATACTAATAGACAGTGTTGGCAACAGTGCACAAGTTAAGTAGAGTGTTGGCAACAGTGCTTCAGCTAAGCAGAGATCTAAAAGATGGTAGAGACCGGTTCAAGAATGTTCAGAAAGAAGGCCAGTTGAGAAAATACAAAAATCGTTCCTCATAGGATGATTCTCCTTCCCAGTCAAATAAATTTATAATAATCCGATCTTTTATTTATGGAGTTGAAGAGGCGAGAGTGGGTGAGGAAACCATTGTGAGATGCCTCAAAGAAGTAAAGCTGAGACCCGAGGGTCTTTTTCTTGAGGTTCGAGCTCTGCCTTTCACGCGGAAGCATGCGTTTGCAATGATGCCAATCTAGACCTAGGTGGAGAACTTTGGAAGAACGTTCCAAAATACTCAGTGATGAGTCATGCTTGGAGAGTAGAGTGTCAGCTCAATTGTCATCCTCACCACTTGAACGAGGTTCGAAATTACAAGGTCCACCCCCAAAGTCCACCACCAAAGTAGCTTCAAAAAAGTACGACTTAAATGAAAAAAATATATAAATACTTTTAAAAGTCAAATTAAACCCTCAAGAATGCAAAGGTGCCAAGTTTTCAGCGAAGGTTATACTGAGGATTGCTTTTTGGGAATACGTTTAATTTTAGCAGAGACTACAAGGAGAAGAGTTAGGCCATCACTAATAGATGTTATTGAACACTGCTGAATAAGTTGCATATTTCTCTGACAAAGAAATGGTGCAATGATCCCTAAATCTTTCCGACAATGTACCTGCTCATTCATTTTGGAAAGTGGTGAAGTCAAAGCGGCATGTCTTTTAAATATTGCCTCATCTGCTGAACAAAAATTTCTTTACTATTATAATTAAATAACAATATCACAAATCCTAATAAGAAATAGCAAATTGATTGTACATGTTACCGGCAAAGTATGAAATGCCGGCATTCTATAGAATGACCAAAGCTATTTAGGCAAAGTATGAAAAAAGGTCATAATATGGCTACTATATCAATGATGTACATTTCTAAAAATACAAATGTTATTCTGAGAAAATACTGAGAGTGAAAAAAATGATTCAAAATAAGTAAAGGAAAATGAAAGTTGTACCAAACAAAATGTATGCTTTTCTTATAAAAAAAATAATAAATTGAAATTAGCTACTTGTTGCAACATGGTACGCATAAATGATACTTTTGAATTACATTTTTCATTACGTTTTACAAGCAAAGACAATTCTTATGTTGGTACTTTGTTTTACACATACATTTGACGAATCCTTGGCCGCTTCCATTGGACTGAGAAATTGCAATTGAATAGAGAGGAATTTAGTGGTGAGGAATAACTTTGATTGTAAGCAACTTCTTGGAGCACATATATAAATTGTGATTTCGCATATACTTGTTTTAAAATTCCTTCAGAAGTTACAAGTCGATAGAAACCATCCTTTTCCCACTCATTACAAGTGTTAATATATTGGCATTCGGAAAAAAACCACAGGTTTCGCAACAATATCATTTTTTACAATAATTTTTTTTTCTGCAAGGTTCACAAAGGTAGATGTACAGTTTAATATCGTAACGTGTAACATTTTTGTGTTTGGTTGAAAGTTTCTTCAGAATTCTATCACATCCTCAGAATCCATGACGTAATACAGTATAACAGTGCTTCCCAGCTATTTTATCTTCCGGACAGGTCAACGTTTGATCATTTTACCCCGGCCCGCTGAGGGTGAAACGTTGATTATTTATATTTTAGATTGTTTTGATTTAACAATTTTAAATGTGTATTTAAACATGCCTTCAGAATAAAATTCAGTTGCGCCAAAAATGAATATAAAGTGATTTTACATGAAATGTAAAAAAAAATTTCCATGGAAAGTCGCACAAACAAGAGAGAAATACACCCCAGTAAATAAAATGGAAATAATTCAACGCTCCTCGATACCCTTTGATCCACGGACCGGGGGTTGGGGACCCCTGCTGTAGGTTGCTGACGCCTTTTTTAACAGATTAAAAGAGTTTATTTTATTTTCTACAAACTTCACAACATAGCTATATATTCAGCAATCCTTCTTAGTAGCAATTTTGGCATTTTGAACATCAGTTATTAACTTCTAATAAGTAATTTCAATTAAGAAAAAAGCTTCTTTTGTTGGCAGCATTAATTCAAATTTTGGCCAACTCGTCGTCGAATAGTTGTTTCATACCTATAGACCAGGGGTCGGCAACCTTTCAGCTGTGGCGTGTCAAACCAATCTCTCTCTACCAATATAATTTATCGTACCTCACTGAAGGTATTTTTGAAACAATTCACAAATTGACAAGTTTGTTGAGTATTGCAAAGTCCCACTGAGAATTGCACCGCGTACCGCATGTGACACGTGTGTCATAGGATGCCAACCCCTGCTATAGACCATGACAAATAGTTAAAGTAAAATTGGGTATTTTGACACTCCCGAAAAAACTGCAATATGAAAGTGACCAATTCTGAGCCTGAGGCACGCTTTAAAAGTCTCGTGTCTTGCCACGTAATAATCAAAACGAATCGGAGATGTATTTCATACTTTGCCGGTTTCTCAATAGGCATTCTATAGAATGCCTAGGCAATGTATGAAATAAGAATCCTTTCATACATTGCTGGCTAGTTTTAGGCATTCTATAGAATGCCGGATTTCATACTTTGCCAGTAACATATATATTCCTTAAAAATAATTACTTTTTACTGTATTATACAAGCTTATATTGAAAGTTCTGATATAAATTTGCGTGAGTAATTCATTAGTTACTTGATTAAAATTAAGAAATATTGACCATTTTAAGTAAACATTGTTTTGCATTTCTTCTACATAGGAATCGGCAAATTACAGCCATGGAATATCAGATTGAGTTCAAAACTATATAAAAGATTATCCATTTTATTTTTGGAATCGAATCTGTGGCCAGGAGCGCTGAATTTTTACGATGGAAAGTAAGATAATTTATGAGTAATTATTTTTCCTTTCTGCAAAGAGTTTAAGAAACTGTTTACTTAGTTTAATTTTTTGTTTTTTTTAATCAAAATATTGACCATTATTCTATACAGTAGATATCATATATAATTATTAACTTCCTTCCTTCCTCAGTGGTTCGACAGCCCAGGGTGGGCCTTGGCCTTCTCAAGAAGCTTTTTCGAGGCCAGCCTTCTTCATGCTAGTGCTCTCCAATTCTTAGTTCTCCAAACTATCAGATCTTTTTTTGGGTCATCAATACATTTAAGATTTGGCTTGCTTTTTTTTGTGTGTGTCAGTTGGTTGGGCATTGAAACTTTTTTTAGTGGCGCGGTCTTCATCCATTCTAACAACGTAACTTGCCCATTTAATTCATTGTATTTTGATGAAATTAACAATGTCAGATTTTTATATGATTGATAGAGCTCGAAATTTGATATTCTTTTTACCACGTTTCCTTTTTCTGAATTCCTCCAAAAATAAGTCTTAAAATCTTCCTTTTGTAGATTCATGTTCTTGTTTGTTCGAGACATGGACCAAGTTTCACATGCATAAGTAAACACATACTGATCTTAAAAGATTTTTATACAATAGAACCTTTGTTTTTTTTATTAAATTCGAAATTATTGACTTAAAATATATAAAATGTAATTAAACTTTCGGGTTTCTTTTTTGGAAAACCCAGTTCTTACGGTGAGGAAAATTTTAACAAAAAACCTTGTTCGGTTTTAACCGGTTTACTAGCCCTAGTAGCTATTGATTTAAAATTGTAAGCTTGAAAAACTGTTATGATTAGAAAGGTTTTTAAGAAATATTTTAAAAAATAGAATGAAAACAATAACGCGAGATTTTCACCACGTAATCAATTTTTTTACAGGACTTTCGAACACATTTATGTTGGATTCGGATATAAATATTCTACTTATCATTATGGACCCGTGATTCCTGTCCTTTTCCAGAAAGAATACAAAGCGGATTCCGATCTCCTCGAACCGGAAGACGAAGAAATAGAAGAACCTGAACCCGAAGAAGGTAACAAAAAATGAGTTGATTTTTAGCTACTTTAATTACTGTTTGATGCTGTCTATAGAGCAATGATGTTCAAACTTTTTCGACTTACGGAACACTTAGAACAAAAAGGTGTTTCGGGGAACCCCATTTCACCCACAGCGATAATATGTCTCCAAATAACATTTAAAGTAAATCAAATGTTATAGATACTTAATGTGCAGACAATTTTAAAAATATTATACAGGGTGTCCCAAAACGACCGCATAAACTCTGCACAGCTAGATTCCTCGTTGAGAGTACATAAAAACTGCCCAAAGAAGCATTCCTGTACGATCCATAGTTTACGAGAAAAATGCGAAAAACAAAATATGACGTCAGTCCCTGCATAGTACAAGGTTGCCAATGAGCTGTTTAAAAAAATCGCTCCCCATTCTCTTGTAACATTAATTGCAGTTCTGGAATTGTTGCTGGCGGCAGGGTATCCCTAGAATATCCTATGAGTGTTCGATTTGATTTAAACCTTTCCAGATGATTCACGCAATACACATCTTCACTCTCCAAATCGCCAGCCACAGTACAATGAGATGTAACCTTTTCGTTCATGAAGCAGAACTCTCTAAAAAGACACACATGAGGATGCATAACATAAGCAGAATAGTGACTGAACCATCTTGGAAGATGTTAAGAAAGGTTCGAAGCACAAGATACCTCTCCAAACGAGGACTCTTATGCCTACAAATCGCGAGCGCGCGCGATGATCAACAATCATCCACAAATTTGAAAGGGTCATTGCATATCCCCTATTGTTTCCAGAGGTATTTGAGTTCAGAATCACCACTTCAGACTAAATCTGATCTCATCAGTAAAGAGTATTTGACTTCATTTTTATTCGTTTGTTTCCAGCACCCCCAGAAAACATTGTGTCCGATGAACAGGCATTTGTGTGTCCCATATCGTACTGACATAGTGCCAGTAAACGGTCGCTGTACCGCCTCCTTGCTCCGGTAAAAAACGCGATATTAATTGTCAATGGTATGTTGTATTCGTCCTGCGATTTCTTCTGCTGTCTGTACTTTTCGACAGTACATACCGGTCGTCCGACAATGTGATTGCGCATAAATGACCATGCTGTCCATGTGGTTTGAAATCCTCTACTGATTTGTGAAACGATCGTGAGGGCGATCCCGTACTTCCACACAAGTCCGACCTTCATCCACCTTTCCAAAGATTTGATATGTTAGATCCTCCAGATATCATCTACATAATTGATTATTGGACGTAGCAAACTGAGGTAGCAGTTCAACATTGTTTGAAGTGAGGTACACCATACAATATTTTTCAAAGAAATACTGATCGTACAGAGTCAGTGCTTCATATTCTTCAGAAAACTTTATCCAGTACATCATTTGTTCCATGCCCAGGAACGTCTTAAGACTTTTTGAGACCCTGGGCCCCTTAACAAATGTAGACCCCACCTATGGCCCATAAAAGTAGATAATGCATAACATACTTTGCCAAATACTCGCACAAACCCGAAGCAAACAAATGTGTATAACTTACAATCGCATAAATCGACTCGACTGACTGCTCCCTTTTGACTGAAGGAGTATGGTGATAGGCCTAGGCATATATAGGGCCGATGGTCATGACATGAAGCCAGTTGACATATCGTCTGAAATTTCTAATTTTTCGGAGAATACAACTGGAAATAATATTTGACCTTTGAAATTATTCGAATCATGATCTTATTAAGGCTGAGTCGAGAACGAGACAGAGCCCCCCTTCTGGCCAAAGCCCTGAGCCCGGGCCTAGTTGACCAATGCCTAAGACGTCCAGTTGGTCCATGTCCTACTCGTACTTGATGCTGGTTAGTCTCCTGGTTAGTTTTACGGTCCATCCTACTTGCTTGTTCTGCCAATGTACTAATTTCTCAGCTTAACCTTAGATTTTTATGTACTAGTGTATACGTGTATATATAAATTCAAAAGTCGTTAAGGAGCCTATGTTTAAATCTAGTGGCCTAAAAATGTAACGATAAAAAAAGATTGTATTCTTCAAAATATTGCTTCCATGAAGGAATCAAATAGTTCCATGAAAATGATTAATCAAGACTGACATAATGTAATTTCGTAAGCATAATGTTGTGATCTTATGGAACTTTTAATTTTTCCTTTCTCTCTCTCTCTCACACAGGATAAATATCCTTACTGAAATACAATAAACTACATCAGAGAATGAATAAGCGATGAGGAAATTGATCGGTTTTTCTTTATATGTTCTCAATTTAAACAATCTTTGAAGATGAGATAAGTAATTAAAATAGAAGCTTTGAAAAATGAAAGGATTATAGACTCAACAATATGTTTCATTTTTTAAAAAATTCTTTAGATGTTTTTTTTATTCAATAAATACTATTACATTTGAGATTAGAATTTTAATAGGAATTAACAATACAATCATATTAGTAACCTTAAAAAAAATTTTAAAATTTATTTTACATTTAGAAATAATAACGTTTATTTTTTTATTTTTATCATTCTTGATGATGAAGCTCTAGATGAAGAGTTGCTTGAAGATCAAGAGGAAGGAGGACAAGAGGAAGAAGAGGAAGAGGGAGAAGAGGAAGGAGGGGGAGAAGAAGGGGAGGAAGCAGATGATGAAGTGGAAGAAGATGAAGATTAAAATATTTGGAAAAAAAAAATTCTTTAAAAAAAACTAATATTTTTTTCTGCAATATTGTAAGCAATTCTAAAATTTTAATGAATTACTGAAATTTTAAAAATATTTTTGCAAGCTTAAAATGTGATACATTATCCCAACATATGTATTATCTGATTTTTTTTTTCAAAAACAAAATTTTATACAGAAAGTATTTGTAGACTACAATAAGGTGTTTAAAAAAATTCTCATTTTTTTCTTAAAATTTACATTATTTTCTTAGTTGTATCTGTGTGTGTGGTTTTATTTTCCCGTCTAAACTTTCATCATATGCAGAAAATAACAAGCTGAAATTCAAAAGTTTCAGTAAATATGCGACTATTTTAACAGCAATGACAACAAAAATAACAGTTTTAAAAACATAAATATTTTCTTCAATAACTTTTACAGCTACAGGATGATGCAAGAAAATGTTTATACACTTTGGTTTGAAAAAAAAAAATGCTCAAACCTGTCCATATAAAAATATCAACTAAACTAAATTAAAAGTTATATTATTCAACATATAGAACCAAGTAAGCAAGAGTTGATGCCCTTTTGCAGTTAATTGAAACTAATAGTTCATTAATGTCACATTCTAAAGCAACACGAGGGGTATTAGGGGGACAAGTCTTACTACTGAACTATGGTCAAATAACGATGAAGACACCAGAGCTGTCATTACACTCTCCAAGCTTCCACACAATGCCAACATGAAGATTTTGTGAGCCTTATCAAATACAAAGTACATTCCTTCGCTAGATGGCAGGTCTTCAGCAGCATCAAGCCCACGACTTGACAAAAGCAACACCAAGAACCATAATCACTCAGTTAATGATTAGTTTAGGTAAGGAAATATCCTTGTAAAAGGCAGTTTGTTTCTTCAGCCACAGTGTATAACTGTTAGTAACAACACTCTATGGCATATGTTCTCAACGTGGGCGATAACGCTCCCTTGTGGGCGTTTGAGGTTTTCAGGGGGGCAGTAAATGACCCAGAGAAAATTAGGGGGCGTTGAGATGGCACGGAGGGGCTTGGGCAGATTAACCAAATGTAGTCTAAAAATGGCTTAAAAAACATGCTGATTATGTACTAACAAAAGTACACTTTAATAATGTTTACCTTATGTTTGTTATATGAATTTAAATTACTTCTATATCACATATAACAAAAATTCACATTACACTATAAATTACATTACACACATTCAGACCTACATTAAATTTAATTAATTTCTGTAGCACACGTGTTGTCTTTGTCTGTGAGCAGTAGAAAAAATGTTTTGGCTACTGAATTTCATTATATATATAATCCAAAAAACATAATTAAATATGTTAACCAAGAATTAACGTG
Organism: Trichonephila clavata; assembly: GCA_019973975.1. Taxonomy (NCBI): domain Eukaryota; kingdom Metazoa; phylum Arthropoda; class Arachnida; order Araneae; family Nephilidae; genus Trichonephila; species Trichonephila clavata. The sequence continues at coordinate 45,759 of BMAO01030063.1, forward strand.
TGATTCATGAAAGGCTGAAACTGTCAATTTATATTTATTTTGAAAGCAATAGTTTATTATGAATTACTTCGTATCATCAAAACCCCTACCTGTCTTAATAACAGGTAAGCTAAAAAATTTATTTCACTCTTTTAAATGAAGAAGAAATTCAGTAGCGTTTCAATTCCAACAATATCCTATCTATGAATAAAATATACAGGGTGCCCAGCCTTAATGTGACCCAATAGCTAATTTCCGAACCGTTCGGTTTAGATATGCACTTCCAATTTGAAAAATGTTTTAAAACAGGTAAGGAATCTTTTCACGTGCTTTTCGAACCAAAAAACCCATTTAGAAAAAAATTACAAAAATTTATTTTTTATACGGTCCCCAGCTCCTATCACTTATATTTAGGGAAAGATGCAATACACAAAAACAAAGTAAACACAAAAAGTTTCATTTTATTACGATAAAAACTGACCGAGTTATGCCTACATAAATTTGAAGCATTGGAGTTGCTCAGAAGAGGGGGTCGTATATGAATTGAGTTTAGAGAATAGTAATTAACTATCTACAGAAAGAGCAAAAGAAAAACATCATTGTAATATTAAAACATCGTAGTAAACATCATAGATTGACAATTTGTATTGCTGTATGGTATAAACAATAAAAATTAAATTAAAAAAATACAACTTGTACCGAAAAGATTAAAACAGTTTGTTTTAACAAATAGCAGCAAAATAATACAGGATATGCCGTTGAAATTATAGCATAATGCGGAATAATACGCCACTCATGAATCAGAGGCTTTATTATATCAGAATGACCAAATTAACTTAAAGGCACGAGACAAGGGAATACGGCTATGACAACTCTCCCAGTTTTATACAAACATTGAACAACACGGCAATTGTACAGTAAGATGAATGTCTTCGAGTGGGAAATTTAATGACATAAAGTCTTGCCGCCTCTCTCTTATTTCGATTACACTGCCCATAAAACAGTACCATATCGCAGTATTCTTCATTTGTATACATCTCGTTCACTCGTACTAGAATTCGTAATATTAGAATACGACTATATGCAACTGCAAGCGACTACACGACAGATTTTTGATCAGCAAATCAGACTGAAGCCGCAGCGTATAAGTCTATTTTTTGGAACTGCTTTTGAAGTGTTTTCTTTGTCCAAAATATTTTATTTTTCTATATTTTACACGTACACAGAATAAATTTTATTCCTTAAGTACTCAATTATTGTATTATGAACGTATGCCTTTTAATTTAAAAACGATTTACACAAAAGTGACGTGCAAGAGCGAAAGTTTCCTGGCAGAGTTCCAACAAATTTCACTTTGGAGACTGCCCCTTACTAGCTTCTTGAAAATAGTCGAGAAAATGGATAAAGCATATGATTTTCAAAGTTCCATAACTCGGCCAGTTTTTATCGTAATAAAATGAAACTTTTTGCATTTACTTTGTTTTTGTGTACTGCATCTTTTCCTAAATATAAGTGATAGGACCTGAGAACATTATAAAAAATTAATTTTTGTAATTTTTTTCTAAATGGGTTTTTTGGTTCGAAAAGCAAGTAAAAAGATACCTTACCTGTCTTAAAACATTTTTCAAATTGGAAGTGCACATCTAAACCGAACGGTTCGGAAATTAGCTACTGGGGCTGGACACCCTGTGTATTATAACACATTAAGAAAAATATGTAGCAATAGCTTTCTTAGATTCGCAAGTAAAAAAAATTGGAGCTTTAGAAAAAAGTTAAATTAAAAAACATATTCTATTAGTAATAGAATATTTTTTAGAATTTAACTGTTTTTTTCTCCATGTTATTACGTACACTCTTATTTCTCTAGAGTGGGAGGGAGGCGATATCGAAATATTCACTAGAAAAAGGGGCACCAGTTCAAAAAAGGTTGGGAACCTATGCTCTATGGTAGTATGCAGTATTACTATTACATCTCATTGTGTGATGTATATAAGACATTTATAATTATTGTTATTCTAAAAATATCATATCACTAATAATTTTGAACCTATTTTATTGATTACCCTTTCATATATATAATTTGAAATTGAAGTATAGTAAAACACACATTTTACTTTTTACCAGATTTTAAACAATACAAGTATTATGAGAAGATATAAAAATTGATTTAATAGAAGTCTTCACAATAATTTCAAAATGCTGCTGTACAGTAGCTGAAAATGATTGTAACAAATAAATGTCTAAATGATAAATTATTATCCTGTGCATGTATACAGTACATATGAACATAGAGAGAGATACACAGGTACTATACATAATAAAAATATCTATTGATGTCCACAGTTAAAAATAGGCAAAACAAGGTATCTCAAATAATATTTGATTTATTATTATCAATTTTGTCCAGACATTTTCAATATGAGACAGTCAAACAATAACACAACAAAGCAGAAAATAGCAAGAGGAAAAATTTCTCATGGATACTATGAGACCAAGTATGACATAAGATATTATTACTAGAATCACATTCAATTAATAAAAAAGTGTAACCATGCTGTAAAAACTTATATAAGTTTAAGTGGGTTGAGTAAGGCTTCCAACAAAAATATCACAGTCTAACTTGTGCATAGTAAATATAATTGACATAATAAAACAGAGCATAAGTAATATAGAAATTTTCAAAATTTTAATGAAGAAATAAGTTAATCAAAGTAAATGTTGCTTTCTACATCTCATAGCCTAGTTAAAAAAAATTTACAACATGTAATAAAGATACATTGAGCATTAAAAACATAAATTATAGGTTTTTATTGGTCACATTTATCAAGAATAAATTGTAGAATCAATTTGGACATTTTTCAAGCAACTAAGTTCAATTTTATGAAATAAGGATTTCTCTCTTTTGAGCTCTCTCTCTTCAATTGTATATATTTTATATTATATATATAATAATATATATTTAATATTAAGTAACTAATTAAGTACTTATTAGTTAAAGAGCTTTGTTTTAAATTGCTTGACAAATATATACATAAATTGTGCTTCCCAAATTTAAAAAAAAAATCAAATATACCAGTATTATTACTTTAAATAATTGTTAATTTTATCTTCAAAGTAAAACCAAATGCCACATATTAATGTGTCCACTAACTTAATATGGGTAATATATTTCACTATTACTATATAAACGGTGTTTGGTATATTTCAGGAAAAATACTTAAGTATACATTAAAATAAAATTTTATTAAATATTATGTCAAGTTTGCATAAAATTGTAAACAAAAGATAATGAAATCTTCACTAATTTATCTGAGAAAAAGATATATAGGTTTCTTCCAATGTATCAAAATAATTATTAAGCGAGAGCAACATAAATTATTCTTTCATTTCAATAATGGTTAAAAAATTTATAAAAACATACCATCAATAATACAATATTGAATAAAGTGCCACAAGATGTAACTGACTTACCATGTAACTTTCAAACTTTCATTTTCTTTTGATTAGCAACAATCATCTCCAGTCAAATGTTACATAGAAATCCATATTTCTAAACATTATAAGGTTCATATAAAATTTTGTAAATGTCATCCACGTCAAATTTAGTTTAAAATATTATCTGGCAAGCTTAAATTGTACCAGTATGTATATAATTAATACTATTTTTAAACAACTTTAAAAATACAGTTAAAAATATCATGTATCAAAAATCTATAGCATAAAACAAAAATTAATTACAATGAATTATAAAGACGTGCTTCTTACTTCATATATGTTTAGATTCATATTTTGTTTTATTTTATTTTAATACATCATATACATACACAATTAAATTCCAATTTTCAAATAGGAACAATTGAAGTAAAATAAAAACACTAAGAGGTAATGACAGGACAAAAAAACTTTGAACTGGCAATCTTACAATGATTCTTTAGAACATTTTGAAATAAATTATCAAATAACTTAAATTTTGTTTAGGAAGTATATATATTTCATTTCATATTGTCCTACAATATATAATTCAATCAATATTTTGAAATATCACAAATTCACAATGAAACTAACAAAAAGAAATGTACCTTATATTCTACATGATAATACTGTGATGAAATTAAATGAAAAATATAACAGTTTAATAAGATTAAAATCTTAAGTTATAACAATTTTTCACCTCCAATGATAGCTTTATCAGATGCATATTCAGGTTGCATAGAAACAAGACAGGTAGGCTTTCTACGTTTAGTGCTTCCATATCCTAAAATCATAGTTTTTGTATTATGTGCCCAAGCAAGCTCGCAAGAATTATTAGCATAATGTTTAAGAGCCAACACACCAGCAGATTTAGAGTCAACATTTTTTAAAAAAATACTATCTAAGTATTTTTCCTTGAAAAAATCATATAGTGCTGACACACAGTTATACTTCTCATATAATGTTGTAGAGCACTCTTTTGCAAACATTGTTTTCATTAAATATTCCCCAACTCCACTTACAGTACACGCTACACTTGGTCTACTTTCATCTAAGGAATTTGCAGCCCAACATCCTGCACCATAAATGGGAGCTTGTCCAATTCTTCCAGGATGTTTTAAAAGTAGACCACCACTAGAAACAGCACTAGCCACATTTCCACATGAATCTACACAAATTGCTCCAACAGTATCTAATAAGCCATTTTCAGAATACTTTGGTTCTTCAACAACATATGGGTTAGAAGTTTGGGATGCAGATAAGGCCATCTGTTCTAATAAATTTTTATTTTTCTTATAAGCATTTTTTGAGCTTTCTGTTAAAAGATCACTTTTGTTAAAGTAACTGAATCCATGACTTAAAGCCCATTTTAAAGCTCCTTCACTTACAAGAGTGCAAGGTGGTATTCGGCCACCACTCAATAATCCCTTTTTTTGTTCAATCAATAACTCTTTAGCCACTGTTATTGGATTTTGCATGTTACACAATGCTCCTACTGATCCAAAATTTAAACTAGCACCATCCATAATTCCGGCATCACATTCTACTGTATTAAGCAGAGTAAGATTTGAACCAATACCAGCATTAGTCAAAGGGCAGTCTTCCAAAACTGATACAGCTTTTGTTACAGCTTCAACAGCATCACAATCATCACTGAGCATTGAGATTGCTTCAGAACAAGCCACCTTGCAGGTTTTCATGTATAAAGGTCGAAGACTTTCACCATGGTAACCAGCACCAACATGAACAGCAATAAATCCAGTCATGATATCAATTCAAGTGAACCTAAAATTTTTTTACAAAAATAAGCTTTTGAAACATAATTGAATCAACAGTTCAAAACATTTCCATGAATTATAAAAATTTCAGTACATCAATTTAGGTTTGATTTTTAAAAAGCATCACTGAAAGGACACATTTTACAGTACAATTCACAAACAATGTTTTATGCTTGATTCAATTTTTCTTTTATTTATCTCAATCTGTAAAAAATAATCAAAATTATTTTGGATTACTTATCACTTTTTCTCTCTATTAGTTTAATTTAATTGTTAAAGAGTCTGTTAGAATTAAAATTGGATGAAGCAATTTTAATTCTAACAAATTGGCTGACTTTGGCATTATTGACTTTAATTTAGAAATACTTTTAATAAGCAAAAAGAACTTGATTTAAGTCTGACATGTAGTGACAATTTGCAATTTAAACTGCAATTTTATTGAACACTAAAATTTATTCAAGATATTTGAAATATTTTGAGGCCCAGATAAAATGAAAGTTTATAAACAATATATATCATTGGAGGAATGAACAAATTACTGAGCTGTTCTAGGCTTTAACCTCTAATCTTTGGATGTTTGAGTGAATTTAATGACTTAACTCTTACCCATTGGAAATTAAAAATACTTAAATGTTAAAACTAATGAAAAAAAAAATATATTATAAAAAAAATTAAGAGCAAGAAAAAGGTTACACAAAATGGATGTGAAGCATCAAAAAAGTTAACTTTCTCAGATCAGACATAAATACAAAGTATGAAAAAACTGTATTGGTAAGAATTATTTTTTCATAAATGTACTGTTGATTTTTATTAGTCATCCTTAAAGCAATTATGAATTCATTTATACTTTAATTAAAGTTAATCTATGTATTTATTGTTTTCACAATATTTTTGCATGATCGAAGAAAGTAACTAAGTCTGAATCCCCTTGGTACAAGCATAGAACATTTTAGAGGAGTAAAGTCATTTCATTTCAATGCAATTCCATATTATACATGCTCTGTGTTTGAAAGTATACTTATCACTGCTGAATTTGGGTTATGAAGCTTAGATATATTTTCCAGACTTCAAAACAGTTAACTGATTAACATCAGGTTGTCAGCCCCTTCCCCATACTTGATGTTTCCCACACAGATATTTAAGAATTTTTGTAATTTTTCCAGTATTACAAGTATAGTTTTATTCATTTACAAAACAGTGTTTAGACCAGTCCTGTTTCAGTGTTAATTTATTGCTTTACAAGGGAATATATTAGTTGAACTTATATCTGCATATTTTAATGTTGATCAATTTCTTAATATGAAAAACATTGCCAAATCAAAAGACATTGCAAAATGTTGTCATACTATGTGTAAACAAGATAACTGTGTTTTTCATTGTATGGGAACATTTTTCCAATATTAGCTGTATTTTCCAGCATTTGGGAAGGGGGTGGGGCAAGACGTCTTCATGTTATAGAATGGTTGATGATACAATATGTAAGTACCTAGCAAAATGCTAGTTTCAAACTTTTCTTAGTCTACTTTTGCAATCTTTACATATGTAACAAAATATCCATTATCTACTTCTGTATAACATAATTTTCCTATCAATGTCTTATTGCTTTTAGGTTGCATTGAAAATAAACACAATTTTCGTCTTCAATAATTATTTCTCCTGGAGTGTAAAATAGTGTACCCTCAGGATTTGACAATGTTGTATAGAATTCATGATAGCATAATGTTTTCATTCCAGCAAAATGTTTACTTTGCCAAACACGAATACTATGAAATACATACTAATTTATAAACAATCACGAGTTCTTTCTCCTCAATTACTATTTGATATTTAAAATTGGCACTTTCTTAAAAAAGACAAACAATTTTTTTAGAATCAAAATTTTATTGATCTTGAAGGAAAAAATTAAGGTTTTAGCTTTGATGCCCATAGTGTACTTCGTTGCAAATTTGTATCGATTAATTCTTTTTCCTTGAAGTTAGCTTTGAGTTAATTTTCCTGAACAGTAAAACTGAGAAGTATAATTTAGAACTTTTTTTTTATATGATTTTTAAAAATGTAAGGGGAAAATACCCATGATACAATGACACATTGTTACTTTAATTTTTGAATAATACTGAATGTTCAGTTTGTAAAAACTATATGAATTTGATTGAAAACTTCACAGATGAATTTATTTACAGCAAAAGAGGAAGGAATAAGCATTGTATCAGAAGGTTTGTGAGGAAAAATAGTTAGAATTCAGACAAAAAGTCTTCAATTTTTGGTGAGGGAGTGTGCTTAAGCATAACACTGAAAAGCTACGCTTCAATTTTTTAGCAATGGTATAATACGTATTTTATAGTATTAAATAGTTTCCTTAATAATAAAAATTTTCAATTTTCCTATAAAATATTTGTATTTTACCTAGTTTGGAATTTTATATTTTGTGACCTGTGAACAACCATATTACAAAACATAATAATAGTTTTATAAAAAAAGAAAGGAAAACTGTAAAGGGGCGCTCTGTTCTCCACTTTAACATCTTTTTCAATAATTTTTGCACCAATCTCTCTTATTTTTATATAAATTCTTTCTTTGTTACATTACATGCCGAATTGTATCTTGATGTTATAGATATTCGTAAAAAAGTATTAATTTTCAGATATTTTATGACAGCAATGATGTCAAAACAATACGAAATCTTGAATCTTCATTAACGATTACAACCACCAAAATATTTTCAATATTACAATTGTAACAAAAACTGAAAATTTTTCAGGACTTACAATATTTTCTAAATTGTTATCGATTTGCAAAAATTCTCCATCACTTCAGTTTCCATATTTTTTTTCCAACAATAAAAAATTTTGCTTTGAAATTTGCAAAAATTGTGTGGAGAAGAAAATACCAAAACAATTCGGAAATTAATTTTGATGTTCCAAAAATCAGAAAAATTTATTTTCTTCAAATAAATTTCCATTGGTCATTAAATTCAGCTCTTTAGCATCCAGCTCTTATGTTAAATCGTGACGTTAAAGAGAGAGCAAAATGTCAAGTTGCTCTCGACACTAGATTTTCTCATCTGTATGGCCCCAGGAAACCTTGTTTCGCATTGGTAGATGTTTATTGTTAAGCCGGCTAGGTGGCATGGTTAGTTTGTCTCTGGCGTTCTGCACCTAAGTCAACGCCGACCCAAGTCGTTGGATTTTCATGATGCAGAAAATCGACAGAGGACATGTGGTATGATTATACGGCATGTAAAATTTGGCATGTTTGTCTTGGGTGCACTCGGCAAAATTAAATTCCTGGAAAAGTTCGCATCATCAGAGCTCAGGTGCCTCTCTCTAGGGAGGAAACTGGTCATCAAAATTACTTGCGGCAATTAGTATCGCCTATATGGTGTCACACTAAAAAGTGATACCATCTTCTGGGAAATGTACTAGGTCTGAAAAGGTTTAAAATACCGACGCGCAGCCCATTGGGGGAAAAAATGTTAATGTGAATTTATTTTATTTTAACGTTTATTATTTAACTTACTAAATCATACATGTCCAGCAAACTTATAAGAAAATAATCCAATTTAATTTATAAATTTCATTATTTGCGTAAATGCAGTTTTTCAATTTTTTTAGTTGATTTATTCGAATGAAGTAATAAAATAACCGTAAAATCCGGCGTATGGTGACGCATTAAAAAGTTATACCATCTCCTGGGGAATATATTAGGTCTGCAATGGGAAAAACCAATCCGCTCCATTAAAATAAATAAAATAGTTTACTGTTATGGTTTTTTTACTGGGATCGGATTTGGCACTGACGAAATGATAATATAAAAATAATGCTTATTGTTTTGGGGTCCCTTTTCCTCAATATTTAGAGTATATGCGTTAAGTTGGTTAAGCATCTAATTTTCTCACCATAAAATAAAATAAAAAATTTCAGCATACATTTTAATTTGTTACTTTTATCTAATATCTAATAACTTCAATAATTTGATGACGTAGAATAAACATTAGTTATTTAATTTATAAGGAATTAAATTATGAATAAAGATTTGTTTATATAAGATTTTAATTATGAATTTATTTTTTTACTCAAATTACTTTAAAAACGAATTATATTTTAAGTTAAATCTTTACGAAAATAAAGAAATTATAAAGCAAGTTTTTTTATGGTATGTAATTTTTATTAAAAGTATTTATGATCATTTCAAAGATGAATGAGTTTATTCAAATGATTGGCTTTTGCTTCCCTGATAATAATAAGTCAGATAACTGTGTTAATATTTATATATCCATACAGAAAATTCTAGGGAAAAAATAACGGAAGTGTAAGTAATTGATATTAAAGTCTAGAATTCAGCTTTCGATTATATTGAAAAATATTTTTACAGCCCTCGTCTTTCGACATAAAAAAGGACAGGACCTGAATTTTTAAAACCGAAGTATCTTTATCTTTTACGAACCTATATAACCCCTTTTAGAATCCATTTCCACGAAAACCCAGTTTTTAGCGAATTCTACTCAATTAAAAAAACACGTTTGATAAATTTCAAATCTGTCAGTTTGATAGTTCCGGAGATATCGTGATGTTTGAAGGTGTTAATTTTCATTATATACGAGGGTGAGTAGAGGAAAATAAGTTTCCCCTGTCAACAGCGGTTAGAGTTGTGTTCGAAAGTCGAAACGTAGAGTGAGACATTAAAGATAATACATAATTTTATACTTCCACATAAGTACCAAGTACATTGAGACATTTGCCATACCGCCTGATAAACTTCAACAACCCCCCCCCCCCAGGAAAATTTCAGGGCTTTGTATACGGAAGACGAGTTTAAACGCTTGTTTGATTTCAACATTGCTTCCAAAGCCCCTTCCGGTGAGATTCTTCTTCAAACCAAAAACAGATGAAAGTCACTTGGTGCGAGACCAGGACTGTATGGCGGATGGTGTAGGTGCTCCCAACCAAGAGTTAGCAATATGGTTTTTTTTTACATTGCCGTCGCCGAGTGTGATCTCGCATTTTCCTCCAACAGATCTGAGAAGCCCAGGCCACTTTTTTCCGAATCCATCTGCTTGATCGTTGTCAACTCTACCCAATGATGTATCGGTGTCTTGTGCGTTCGCCTGCTGCTTCGTCGTTAGCCTATAGCCGTTAAATGCTTCTTCCGTATGCAAAGCCCTGAATTTTCCTAGAGGGCGTTTTGAAGCTTATCAAGCGGTATGACAAATGTCTCAATGTCCTTGGTACTTAAGTGGAAAAATAAAGTGATGTCTTATCTTAAATGTCTCATTCTACGTTTTGATTTTCATACACAACTCTAAATACAGTCGATGGGAGAAGCTTATTTTCCGACTCTTCCACGTATATAGGTGCAAGATTTTTGTTGTAAATATTTACTTAAAAAATACAATTTTATTTATACATCCGAATGCATCGAATGTTGTTTTAACTGAGTGTGTTGAAATACTATTTTAAGCTTAGCTTCATGTTACAAACCTTGTACAACATTTTATTCCCTCTCCGTAAGAGGAAGTGTAAAAACCGTGAAACATATATGTACGATTGCGCAGTTAGTAATAAAAATATTTCCCTTGAACAACAGACCATTGATAACCATGCCAACAAGGATTTATTCTATTATTTGAAAGATAAAATATAATATGAAATATTTCGGTTTTTTTAGAAAATGATATTTGTGTGTATAACAAAATAAAATCTTTAGCCCTCCGTTGCTTAATGTAAATTGTAAGTAAATACCATTCAATCCCCTGCCAAATTAATAGAATTCATTTTATAACGTAATAATGCAAAGTAGCGTGTAGTCTACACTTTGAGATAACGAACTGATACTGGTGAAAGAAACTAGTTGGCAAAGTTGGAGGCCTTAATGCAACAAGCACTCCCCTGTTTCTGTAAATTTCTCTCTCTATATAAAAGCTTTTCGTTATGATGTAATAAATTTATTTATTTATCTCACAACACGATAACAATAATAAAAAGGCAAGAGGGTAGGAAAGAACTCCCAAAACACAAGAACAGAAATTTTTTCTAACACATTTAAATTCGATACTATGTAATAAAACAACAATTGTACATTTGTATAAAATTATTTTAATGCATTTTTTAAAAAGTACATATTATACAGTATAAATATTATACAGAATTTAAAAGTCCGGTATTAAAATAATATATGCACACACAATCCAACAAAACTCTTCTTCACAGTAGCTGACCATCCTTTCCGAACACATGCTGAACAAGGCCACGTGTTGAACGAAAGATATGGACGGCAGACAACAGGCACGATTGGTCTATCAGCCGCATGAAGAAGAAAGCAATAAAAGTATATTTTCACCTGAGGAACTGGAAAACACAAAGAAGAGGTAGCAGACAGATAGTCATCAAAGGGGTTACGTTTCAGGGAAGACACGCAGAGACAATACAACGCAAAACTTGTAAGCTCCAAACTGTTTGCTACAGAACTGTATATGATAGTGAGTGTTCGAATAGTCGAGAGTTTTATAAGATAACTTCGAATTATCGCGTGTTGTAGTCTGGCCAGCCACAGCTTTTAAATCGAAATATTGAGTGTACCAAAACGTATTGTTTTAGTTCGAAATATCAAGAGTTTATCTAGGGACTGAGCATATACTTCGAATGAGCGAGAGGTTCGTATTATCGAAGGTTTGAATTATCTAGAGTCGACTGTATCTCGAATTAAACAAATTCGGGTTCATGAATGACAGGTTCAAAAATTATCCTCTCCTCTTAGTGTATATTCATAACATGCAAAATTTTATAGATTGCAGAAATGCAGAGTGATTTATAAAAGAAGTATACATTTTCCATATATTGTAACTTTCCATAAACAATAACAGTCAAAGACAAACGTCACCTCAGTGAACCGTAAGGTAGATGCACTCTTAAAGTTTGTGTCACGCTCCTGTTGGAAGAAATGTAGGCAATAGCATGCGGTTCATGTGACTTGACAGCCAAAATGGCGGAGTTTGCAGTGGAAAATACATTTCACGTTTTCGAATTTAGCAAAATGTCACGGAAGCCACTTTTTTGGACATTTTAACTCTTTGGTTGATGCTACAGTTGTGGGACAACATTGACAACTTCATTCTCTAATTGGGTGGTGCACCCCCCCCCCCTACTGGTTGGCCAACGTCGGAGATTACCTCGATGAACATCTTTCTCAGCGATAGATTGGGCAAGGCTAGGTCTACAACATGCCACTTACCCGATCGCCATCCAGAAATCCTGACTTAACACTGAATGATTTCTTCCAGTGGGGCTACGAAAAGGACAGATCATTCGTCACTACCCTTCCTGTTGATGTAGCAGAGCTGAAATAGCGTATCACAAACGCTATCAACGGACTTCATTCGGATAACTCTTAACCCGGCATCATTCGCGTGAAACGTTTTTCTGTTCTTTTTATAAGGACATTCAGTGCATTGTTCATACACTTCTTTAATGGCGTCGTAAGTGAGAGTAATGTTTTCACTGGATTTTAATTGTTTTTAAATCTGTATCTTTTTCAAACTAAATATTACGAGTAAACTTCTCTATTCTTTAAATTTAAAATTTTTTGAATTTCTTTTTTATTTTCTCTTATTTTGTTCCAGCAATAGTTTTTTTTTCTCAAAAATTCATCTGAAAGTGGATAAGAAGTGTACCAGTTGTCTCCTTTAAAATCACGTTCTTCTCAAATGTTTTTGTGTCTCTACATCTAAAACATTTATTTGTCTCCCTTTTCTAAATCAGGATCGATTTCAGTGGAGGAATCATACTTGCTGTTATACTCTTCATCACTTGATTTTTCCTCATCACAACCGCGAAGAGAATTTCTTCATTCGAAAATACTCTGTTGTACTATATCTATTAAATTACATAAATAGCACATTTCTTCATCATAGCTACAATAATACGCCATAGCATAAGGAAGATTTAAAACACATGTTCATGCATTAAGAACTGTAACGGTGATTCATGCGCAGGGTATGACATTCCCGAAGAGGCGATATCCAAAAATATATAATTAGAATTCGCCTGCAAGCTAAAGCTCCTCTAAGGATATGACCTTAAAGTCATCTACACGAGAAACTATCCATTTTCCAAAAAAGGTTTAGAAGGAGCGTTGAAAAAATTTACATGGCGAGTATGACACACCTTGCGCGAGAAGTGCCGGGTTAACACGCGTTTAGGCGACAATGGGACTAACGGCTCAATGCGTGCTGTGTGACTAAGAATTCCCACATTGATCATCTATGACTATCTCTAACAAAGCTGTAAATAATCTCACAAATTCTATTATAGGTGACACATAATATATTACTTTCTTCTTGATTGATAGTGGATTGAAACTATACTTTTTAATGAATCACACTGTATCTACGTATAACGTATACATTTGCAGTCCATCACACCTTCAACTATTGTAAAAATTTTCCCTTTGCAGTTTTTCTTCCATGCGAAATTTCGATATCATCGGTTTATTTTCAGGCTTGTAAAGGTCTCTTTTTTTAAAATCAAAATAAATTATTTTTATAATACTCTGAAACAAACAGTATATTCCGTATTTCATTTCCTGTCCTGTAATACTAAACAGAATCTTAATTTTAAAAGGATAAATGAAAAAGTTCCTGATATGTAGATTGGTTCAAAATATGCTGACAGAATACGAGAAATACAGGGAGGGCGCATGAACTTAAAATTGTTGCAGTGATGTTCGTAGATAGAAGAGAGGTGTGCGGAAAGGGATTCGGCTTAGGGAGTGGAGTGGGATATTTGTGTTATTCCTGCCCGTCTCAGTCTCAAACATGTTGTAATCGAGGCAGCAACACGCTTTTGCCATGGTGACGTATTTCTCTAAAGGTTGGTCGGATATTTCAGTGCAACCTGCCTTTCGTCGTCACTTCGATATTCCTCCACGAGGTCATGTTCCTGATGAGAAAAGTGTTTAAATGTGGTTGGATGCAACGGGGATTCCCCGAGCAACGGGGAATGTCTCCAAAGAAAGGAAAAGACCTCTGAAAACCGTTAGAACACCTAAAAATGTCAAACGAGTTCGTGTACGAATTCAGACCGGTATGTGTCCAACAATACTTACCCACTCCCCAAGAAAGAACTCTTGACAGCGTGTAGTTAAAACAAGATGGGGCCACCACCCACACTTCCAGGGTTTCCATGAATATTTTAAGAGCAGCCTTCTCCGAATGATTGATCTTCCTACGATGAGACGTACACTGGCCTGTGCGCTTTTTGATATATTCCCTCCTGATTACTTCCCGTGGGCTTATCTCAAGACTCTGGTTCACAAAGATCACTCCAAGACCTAAGGAACCACATCCGAGCCGAAATCGACACTATCCCGGTCGATATATTTAAAAAGGTGACTCAAAGCTTTCAAAATCGACTGCATGAGTATATTGATAATTGAGGGCGACATTTAACAGACGTTGTGTTTAAAACTGTGTAAATTCAAGGTTCAAATGCTGTGTGGTTGGTGGAAAATAACAATAAAGTGGTACGAAACATGCAGTTTGTTTTACAGCATTTTCAAAACAGGAAGTTCCCATGCTCCACTCTGTACATAAACTTGCATCAATATTGAGATATTCGCTATTAGAAAGAGTCTTGATTTTTCTACGAGTAAAAATCGCCAAATGGCCTCGATTTTCTTGTGGTTTGATAACATTTTGTATTTCTTTTCTGTACTTTTTATTATTTTTTACCATTCCATTTAAAATACTTTTGGATGGTTAAATTTGCATAAAAATCACAGGAAATTGTAATCTAAATTCAGAAGTTTTGTTAGTTATTGAACGAATCGCATTTACGATCCCGATTAGAATTATTTGATAATTCTGTACCATAAATTATTCAATTAAAATACTATTCATGAATTAAGTAGTGCACAGCATGATGGAAAGCAAACGTAAAAAATATGTTTAAATATAAATATTCCTCTATTAATGTAAAATGTAAACTTCCAAACTTGATATCTTATATATATAGTGGGACGGATCTATCCGCGACTCTACTAATACCTTGGGGATTCTTCTGGGGGGAAATATTTTATTTCAACCTACTTTCACCGAGTAAGAAAGCGTGATTATGTAAATGAAAAAGTATATTATACAAATTCTGTTTTCGCGAGTTTGAGGAGTTGGCAAGTTGGAGTTAGCAAAGAATTGGCAAGTTAGTTGGCGAGTTACTTTGTTAGTAGAGATTGAAAGATTGGGGAATTGTTAAGAGATTTTGGAGTTTGTCCATGAAAAGGATTACGGAGAGTGGATCCAAAGGCAGTGATTAAATCCAGATAAAGATCTCCTGCAAGATTCAAGTGTAGGATCCGTTTCATAAAAGTACAGGTATCGTGAGAGCCTTGTTTAATTAGAAGTTAGCTTATTAGTGTGTGACGTAGTTTAATATTGAGCGTATTTAAGCTATCGTAGATTCAGTTGAGGGTCCGTAGTATTATCCCCGTGTTATTGAATCTCGCCTTTTCACTCTACTATTTGTTCATTTTTCTTAATTAGATTGTTATTGTGTCTGATTGATATACTGGTAACAATAAAAATAGTTAGTGTGAAATCATGCCTGTTGATTATTCAGTTTCTTCCACACGCCTAGCCGGGTCTGAGGGTAGACAAGGAGCTTAAGATGGAAGAAGGAACCATCCGGCATTACAAGGGTGCCCAAAACGTTTGGCTACACTTTCAAAAATGGATTAAAAATAAGCAAAGTTTTTCACTAATGGTTTTTTCATGTTCCATGAAGAAAAGATTAAAGTTTCTGTTTAATGAAATACAAACCAGATGGCGTGACGTCCCCATTTTTCTTGTTTCAAAATAGCTCCATTGCAAGAATAAATGCAATTTGTAGCATATAAATAGTTTATCGAATTTAAATCTGCAACACATGGACTGCCGGACTACACTGGAGTTTGAAAGTTCCCCAGGAGATGGATGGAAATCCAATACCGTGGCCACATAGACATAATATCTTTGGAACTTTTCTTGGAAAGATACGCTTTGGTAACATTACATGATATTTTCCCCATGAATTAAAAATTTAGAAAGTTATAAATGCAATTGGCTTTAAATAGATGACGCAGTGTACTTGCGTGTGAGAAAATAACTAGTGAGTGAATGCTATATTAGCGTCACACAGCAAAGCTTCCCGGGGGGGGGGGCTATTGGCAACGGATCTTGGGTTTTGAATCATGGTCAAGTGACAAGGATGACATCTAAGCTGAAATTCCTCTCTCCTAACTTCAACACCATACCGACGGGAGGACGTTTGAGCCTTGACAAATTTAACGTGCACGGCGGGTCTTCAATGGCGCTAGGCTTGAACCCATGACACACTACCCAAAAGCCCCTGATCTTAATTACTAGGTTACCACTGCCACATGGAAAAATGAATTTGTCATCAAATTAAAAATTATATCATTTTAAATTTTATTGGTAAAGCGTAACATAACTACAACAAGAAATTTACAATAAAATTTTGATGATTCAAGTCATCTTAGAAAAAAACAAACAATGTAACTTTGAGAAAAAATCCATTTTTCCCATACTATCGCCGCAAAAAAATGCTATCCTCTTGACAGTAGGGCGATTCGGCTTTGGTCCTCAAGTAAAACCTGACAGGGGGTGCATCATAAGGTTTCTGGGCGTGAAATCCCATTTCGGTGACGGTTGAGTTTTCGGGAGAACACAATCCGTGTTCGTAATATTTGTAACTCGGACACTCCACCGCCAGGAAACGGCACTCGGAATTGAGAATAGATTCTTGGAAGAACGCGTTGGCTCGTCCGTGGTCACAGCCGTTTTGGATCCATTTGGTCGTGTCTACAAGAAAATGAGAGAGATACATGTATCATTATATTGTTAACGAATATGTTTTTTCCAAAATACTATTTCCAAATCTATTTGTGATAGGTTATCTTAAATCCTCCCTTCTTCTCCGCTTCCTTTTTTTTTTTTTTTTTTTTTGCCTCTTGGTTTTCAGATTTTGCTATTCTTTTATTAACTTTTTTTAAAAAATAATATTAACTTTCTTCTGGCTTTTTGCGGATCCACTCATACCTTTTGCCCAAGGTGAGCTTCCCCCACCCCCCTGTACCTTCTGCTATTCAGTAAAAATAATATTAACTTTCTTCTGTCTTTTTGCGGATCCACTCATACCTTTTGCCCAAGGTGAGCTTCCCCCACCCCCATGTTCCTTCTCCTATTTAGAAGATTTCTAGCTTGCATCCCTTCCCGGCTGTTGCTTCCTTTGCCTTGGGGTGCAAAGATATTGGAGAAGGGAGTGGATGGTTTCTTCGTCATCCCCTTCCTTTTCCCCTTTCGTCACCGGTTTCTTCCCTGTTGTTGTTGCCGTGTCCTTCCTGAAAAGAGGGAATGAATGTTGCCAGAGCCTGTGAGACAGATTGGACTTCTTAATGGTAGATGGCGACACCACTTATCTCTACCTCCACAATTTAGGCATGGAACTAAAGGAGAGGAAAATATTCCCCAGACCCCTGCACTCGTGGTTTCTGCTACGACATCCCACAAGACTTACAGACCCACTGATTTAACGAGAACGTGCTCCGTGTGTACTTGGAGGGTATTTGATGGCATCGGGCATCGGACCCAGGCCCTCCTGTCTGAAGTCTGGAGAGCTTCACCTGCTCTAACCACTAGGTTACCTACGGCCACGGTTTCTTCCCTAGCCACATCTGTTGGCCTCATGTCAGGCTCCTGCTACTATTTCTGCACTTTGGGAGGGTTAACACATCTGTTGTTGCGCGGGAACTGTCTCCACTGGTCTCTAAAAATGAAATAGAAAAATTTTTTTGGACCTTCACCTCTCTTTTATCTAGCATTCCTCCCCTACCTAATTTTGCATTCCCTTATAAGAGTGCCTATATATCTTATTTCTTTTTCAAGGACACTCCTGTCTCTTGAGTAAGACAGCATCTGTATGTTGTTGTTTGTGTGTGCGTGTGTGTGTTTTTAAATTTACATTGTTATTTTTGTTGTAAAGTACTTTAACTATATCTTATATTCTTCCCCCTATTTTCAAGAATTTTAGACCATCATTGAGGACCCTTTTGTGTATGTAGTTCGTTTAGTATATAAATAAAGTATCTTCTGGAGGGTCGGTAAGCAGCTCAAAATCCTTTGGGTGAGCTCGGTCTTCCCGAGTAAGTAAATAAATATGTTTTTCAGTAACAGTTTGGGCACCTGGTATAAAACTTGAAGAAAAAGAAACTTTTCCAGAAATATTGTTGTTTCTGGCCCAATCGACAGTAGAAGATCGAAGACCAAGAAATTCATAGAGACAAGGAGCTTGATTAAGTCTATCGTTAGGAGTAACTTTGAGCACCATGTAGGTGAAAGTACATTTGTGCTCCATTCTACTTCATTTTGGGGGAAGAATATCCTGGGGGTGGTCAAGGGGACTCCCTCCTCTCTTCCAGACCCCCAATTTCGAGAGGATTTTCAGCTCGACGAACAGTTAGTGTCCCATGCCAAAGAAGAAATGTACAAGCATCCATACCTTCTCCGGGATTCGAACCCAGGCCCTACGGCACAGTTGTCAGCGTCACTAACCGTTAAACCTCCTAGGGGGATTCAGCAGTATTAGTAAGCGAAATAAAATGTTGTATTCTGTTTGTTAAAAAAGACTTTTCTCTCATTTACCGCCAGAGAATGCAAGAAACTATAGCTAAAACTGCCTTCAGTTACAATTATTTTGCATGTTTTAAGAGGTCTCAGGAGTGTTAATTTTGTCTCGAGGTGAAAATATAAACAATTTTCAAACAGGTCTTTTAAAATTAAGTTAAATAATTCGAATCTTTTGTACATTATTTACAAATGATTATGGTTTCAAAAAAGTACAAAATGTTTGAAATATAATCATAATTAAAAAAATTATAAGCATATGCAAATAAGAAATAATTTTATAATAAATATTAAATAATTTTTGCGTTGCGCACGCTATTTTCTAAAATAGTAGCCTTTGATGTGTAAAATTTATAGAATTATAAAATGTATCACACACAATCTCTTTAAACCCTGCTATTTTAAGAATAATATATCTTTCGTATTTCAAAATATTTGAAAAATATTGAAATATTTTTTTAAAAAATTTAAAACAGTATTTTTTTAAAAAAATATAATTTATTATTCTATTTATTTAAAAATACTACAGTGTAATAAGGATACATTTAACTTTATAAAACAAATTATTGCTAGCAATTAAAGCTACTATTTTAGAAAATAGCATGCGCAACGTAAAACTTAATCAATATTTCTCACAGAAATATTTCTTATTTTCACATGCTTTCTAATTTTCATATATTTAGAATTATGACTATATTTTAAACATTTTACACTTTTCTCAAGCCTCATTCTCTTACTAATAATGTGTAAAAGATTCGAATTATTTAATTTTAATTTCAAAGAGTTATATATATTTGAATATTGTTTATATTTTCAGCCCTCTAGAAAAGGTTAACACCCCTGAGACCCCTTAAGAATAATTATTCATGTAATCACTTTTGTAATATCGACTGTTCTGAGCAGCAGAAGCGTCCTCTGGCGACCACTCAATTTTAGTTCAGGCCAAGTGAAGAAAGAATGGGTTCGCTATTAAAAACCGTCCCCGTTCCTTGCTCTTTATTTTTGTTAATGATATTTGTTGTTTTTTAGTAATCTAACTTAAATTAATAAATTATTATTACACTAAAGAAATCTTCAATGAACCCACATTGAATATACTACATTTAGTTTAATTTTTAACGTTCAACGATCTAAATTCAGAGAATTGCATTAGCAGTGGATTATAGGTAGAATGTTGACATTAGTTACATAACATTACGTTCTTAACTGTAGAAATTCAATGAAAAATTAGAATATCACCCACAGTTGATATATTTCCCCATTGCGTTATCCTGGCTCGAAGCAAATACACAACCTGGCTGCCGTCTTCCTCCATTCGGATAGAAATCCATGTGTCCAATGGGAGCGCTAATTCCAAGACCTGTAGGAAAGAAATTTTGCAATATTATTTTATTATTACATACACTTTGAGATTTACATTTGAAGGAGTACTAGGGGAAGTATGCATTTTTTTTGTGACGGGGAATGACACTTGGTTAGAATCCTAGCATAAGAGTAAGGTGTAAGAGGGCGTTTCACTATGAATGAAGTTGCTCTTGCTGTGTCCTTCCTAATAGGAAGGAATGAAGTAATACGGAGAAAACGATAAATCTTTTGCTGTTTGAAAAAGGGCTTATTGTTGGTGCCCATTTAGCAGGGATCTCTATTTAGAAAACAGAAAATCTCACTGGGCTCTCAAAAGCAGCAATGTCATAAGTTGGAATTAGAACCACCGGTCCTTCTCTAGAAAACATAATTGCGGTTCGAACAAAGTTTAGCAAGAGTGTTTGGACACTCACACCACATTGTCAAATTTTTGAATGGCAGAAATAATTTTCGGAAGATCAGGAGGCTTATTAAAGATGGAGACACGTAATGAGCCACAGTACTGCTTTGAATGGTGGAAAACTCGTATGCATTTGTGTATTGATAGGGAAGGAGATTAATAGGTATTTGTACATTTGTAACGGTGTCCACATTTTTCTTAACAATTCTCTTGGGGAATTACTTTCCTTAAATATTATTTAATTGAAAACTTCCTCCCGAAGAAGAAAACGCGATATATGTAAATTATGTCGTTTTAGCTTTCGGGTTTGAAACAGAGAGAGGTTAGAAGCTAAAGGATAGCTTGAAAATTAACATAAGAAAACGTAAAGCTACAGAAGAGTACTTCGTAGATTATTTGATTAATATTAAGATTGACGATTTGGTCAATTAGTTGTTAAATTGGATCAGGCCCGTTTGGATTGGATTACTTTAGAAATTATCTTCAAATATAAGAATGTGTATTGCCCGGAAGTGCTGAGTGATCCAATTTATCCGAAAGTATATGTCCTTTATACGAGTATATTCATCATTTATGAAAAATTTGCAAAATCAGATACACAATGAGCAATTACGAAACTGCAGTCGTCGCTTTGGATTTGTTTCCAACTGTTTGACAAAAAATGTTTCTTATATAGAGTAACAGTTGCTTTTATAACCCTATTTCTTATCGACATTCTTAAATGTGGCTTGATACTTAGTTTGAAAATGTCTTTATTCGCTTGACGCGTGACATAACACACATTTAGCTAAATCTTTTAGTTGTATGAATCCATATTCGTTCATCTAAAAGTCGAGAAAGCAAGCTTTCTTTTTTAGAGGTCATTTGAACTAAATGTATCGGTATAAACCGTCGCAACAATTCAATAAACAAAATGAAAGTTTTCACATTAAATCTAAGAAAGTGTCGTAAAATTAAAAGTAGCACGATGAGCATCAAAGTAAACTCTATTTTAGGTTGGAATCACACACGGTATTTATATATCAGTGCTATGAACCAGAAAAAGTACAGAAAAGCTTGAGGCGCAAAAGGACAGACAAGGCGATTGTATGCGATAACTTTGCTGAGTGGTGTTGCCACGGAGAATTGTATCGCGTGCCTCACCTGAGCCATAGGTTACCGACCCCTGATGTGTACTGTTCTCGTAGAGATCCCAGGTAGGGCTGACTTTTCTATAGGGCCCAGGGCTTCAAGAAATCTTAAGGTATCCGAACACGTTCGGAGTACATTTAACAAAATAGCATACTAAAACATTATAAATGCTCTTTTAGGACTCAATGCCAATAAATATTACTATTTAACTATCAAAATTAAAAATAAATTTCCTGAATTTTACAAAAATCACAATTATAAGTGAAACTTTAGCAAGATTTTTTAAAAACTTCAAAGCAGTTAGAGAAAAAAGTAATAAACATATATTAGTAAAAGTATTACGAAAACAAATTAGATACATTTATCTAGAAAATGCGCTAAAATTTTAATTTTTTATTAATATTTGAAAATTTTAGAGCTGATTGAGTAAACATTATAAGAAATATTACATTTTTTATGAGACCATTATTTAAATAACAAGCCATAACTCAAAAAGTATTCATACAATAAGAAATATTTTAGTACATTCTCTAGAAAACGTAAACATCAGGTTTAAAAAGTTTTATAGAAATACATTCGTAATATTTTGAGTTATCAGACTCGCCATGATAGATTTTGATCAATTTAAATGCGCACTTCTGGTAGATCAAAAACCCTCTTCCGGTTTTTCTAACTTTATAAAATTAATTGTAACTTGGCCTCTAGGTAGAGTAGAAACAAAATAAAGTAAATTTAATAAAGTCACAAAAGATAGCTCTATTCAATAAAATAAAAACAAAAATATCTGTCTAGACTGAATTTGATAATTTTCAACGTGTTCGGAGACCTTAAGACGTCCATGGCCTTATCCAAATTATTTTTTCTGAATTTTAACTATCTGTTGATTCTTTCAGACCAAAATTTCTACTAAATTATGCAAATATTGTAACAAAGCAACATAAATCATTAATAGAGATCATTGCAACAAGCATCATGACCAACAAAATTGAAATCGAATCGTATTCTAGCTTCAGCAAAAAACACCGTATAAATTAATCGTGGCTCCTCTATGTTAAGTTCTGAGACGAGAATATATTTTTTTCACACAAAAGTTTACCCATAATTCAAAACTTATTTTTAGACAAATTGAAAAAAAAATGTTTGAATATGAGCAAGAAAAGAGTGAAAAATATACCACAAAAGAAATTTTTATACGGCTTGGGATCGTCGACCTATATTTCAACCAATGGAAGACAAACTCGCTGTATGATGATTATATGCGTTCAGGTTTCCTAATTAGTGAATATGAATTTTACGGAGGATTTAGAAACTCGGGTTCAGACTTTGAATTTTTTCTTTCTTTCAGAATCAAAGTTCAATTCAAAACACTCAAAAAAGTAAAAAAATCGAAGTCGCTTGCGCATGGCTAACAGGAAATGTTTACCCGAGAGAAGGCGTGCACTCGATACTAATGTTAGTGGTCTCTGGGGGTGACTGAGTCACCCCAATCTTTTTTATAACTATTTTTACTGTATACAATAAAAATCGTGATTCCAGTAAATAACGTAATTATGAGAAAGTATATTTACCTACTTTTAAGGACTTCTCAACTTTTCTTTGATAATTTGAGAAAAAGTCCGATCAAACTGAACTAAAATGTTTCAAATGTGCGTGACTTTTATAAAGGACATAGATCAAAGACACTTTTCGCCAACATTGCAGAAATGATATTTGCTGGCAAAACTGACATATTCTGTTTCAAGTTACTGTAGTTTTATTGTCCTTGGATGATCGACAAATAGCATGCTTAACGTTCGCTTGCTTGTGTCTTTTTAACAGGACGCAGTGTCGTATGGTACACTTGTGGCTTCATATCCTTCTTGGTGGAGTTTCTTAAGTAGCATTTGTTAACTTTCCTTTCCGCTCAAACGCGTTTCATGTTCAACCCTCTTCTCAAATTTACTTTGCGATGGATCTATACGCGACTTTCTACTAACAGTCATTTTGGAAATTCTTTTGGGCCAGCCAAAATTACCAATTTTCTTCTAAAGAAGGAAACGTGATATGCAAATCAAGTTTATTAAACATATTCCTACTTCGCGAGTTAAAGGGTTTGTGAGTTGTGAATCAACTAGAAGTGAAGAGAATAGTTAGTGAATTGGCAGTGAAGAGAATAGGTAAACAAAAATTTAGAAAGTCAGAAGTTTGGCTAACAAGAGGTGACAAGATAGTTACAAGGTGAAGATTACCAGAATTGGCTTAAAGTCCTTGTAAAAGATTATAACCAAGAAGTGTTAAAGTTAAGTTGGATTGACTAGAAGACTGCATAAGTTCAGGTACTGTCACCTTATGTTAAATTGATGTTTAGAGTGTTAAAGTAGTTAGGCGGACATTAAATACGTAAGCTCTGTGAAAAGTAATGTTAAGGAAGAGCCGCATTATTGAGCATCTTCCCAAACGTGAATCTCGTCTCTTCTCTCTATTGCTTGACTGAATTATCCTATTTAAAGTGTCATTTGTGTTTGGGTCGATTATAGTGATAAGTAAAATAATTGGAATTTATCATGTCGAATGATCCTTTAATTCCTTACACATCCTTAGCTGGGTCACAGGGTAGAAGGGATTTGGGCTTGCTTCAACTTTCGCTATCATGATTAATATGCATTATTTCATCAGGATCTTCTCTTGCTTGATCAGTTTCCACAGCATCCAATAGAGGTCACACAGATGCTCATTTCTTTCTTTATATTCTGTTCATTTAATTTATAAGCCATAATGAATCGTACAACATAGGAATCAAAATCCCTAAGTCGTGCACAGAGGGGAAATGTAACCATTGGAAATACTAAGAAAATAGAAAATATTTTGTAACAAAAGTAGTCGCGTGGGGAGCTCAGTCACCATAATTACCTTAAGATTGTAAAAAAATGTTTGCAACTCCCAAGAAAGAAGGAGATATGTGACGAATATATTTTAGTTCACTGTCATGTGTGAGGATACTGACAAAATCGGTAATATCCTAGCACAACACACTGTTGTATTTGGCGACAAAAGTTTTTCACCAAATAACGCCAAGTAAAAAACCGCGTTTTTTCAAAATGGCGTCAGAGACATAAACAAGAGGGAAAAACGTGGTTTTCAAAATGGCGTCAAGAGACGAAAAACATCGAAAAAACGTGGTTTCTAAAACGGACAACATAGGAAACATAAAATCAAAAATAAGAAATTGAATGCAATTTTCAAGCATCCATTACAAGATTGTATCAATCCTGCATTCACACAATAAAGAATCATTACTTTCTTGCCTTTTATTCAGAAAAAAATCCATCCGCCGTGTTTTTACGAAGAAACGTGGCTTCTAAAACAGCTTCAACAAGAAAAACTGAAAAAGCTTCGCTCTTAAAACGCTACAGTGGGAAAAGAAATCCAATATAAAAGCCTTGGCAGAACTAACGATTGTCATTCTCTCATAAACAAATTATTTTCATATTTCGGACATCCATACCTACTGAAATATTTTCAATCATTTACTCATTCGCAAAGCATGCTTTTCTTTCTGACATCTTTCATTCAAAAGAAAAAATACCAATTCGTCGAGCTTCAAAAAAGAAAACGTGGTATCCATAATGGCTTCAAGAAGAAAACAGAAAAACCGTTGCTTCTAAGATGCAATAGTTAGAAAAAGCATCGTCTAAATTGAATTTTTCAACGCATCTCCCTTTCTCTCTAACAAATATTCTTTCAGCAGTTGTTTCATTTAAAAAAAAAGAAAAAAACCCCAATCATTCTTTCAATTTCAGCTTCCTAGAAAAATCTTACACGTCTTCAAGTTGACCATCAGAAAAAAAAAATTGACCGTTGTCCAAAAAATCCGGTCCGAATAGGGTTACTATTCCTTAAACGTTGCAAGATTACCATATTGTAAAGTTTATCGCCAAATTTTTTTGGCGCCAAAAATTGTCGCTAAGAGTGCCTTGCTAGGATCCACCCAGAAAGTCATTAGTAACAAATAAACAGTTTTTCCAAAAGTAGCGATTTCATGAGCCTGGGGTGAATTTGTGCCCTCCTCCAGGGTTAAGCAACAGTTTTTCCGAGACTACATTTTTTCACAAATCCGTACATACGCCGACCCCCCTTACTTTTAACTTTAAAAATCTCGGCTTATATACAGAAACTAGCTGTTACCCGCCCGCTTCGCTGGGTATTTCATGATGTTTTATAAATTTTTACTGCTTATATATATGTATAAATTATTGATATCTAAGTCCTAGCATTAAGAATTCGATTGTATTGAAAAATATACTTATGACTTTAACTGTCGCAAAAAAAAAAGGGCAGAACTCATCTAATTTGTATTTTCTAAAAATCTCTAAAATTGAAGTATAGAATGATTTTTGCTCTTTCGTAACCCCAAAACCAAGTGGATTCCCGCAAAACCAATTTTCTGTGGAACTCTACTCCGTAAATTGAACATGCAAGCCAAATTTCAAGTCTAAATCTAACAGAAAAAAAGAAGTTTTACTATCAATATCCCCATAATCCCGTTGAGAGCCGTTTTCCAAAATAATCGCTCTTAGAGGATTTCAATTCAACAAAAGAAAAATGCAAACCAAATTTCATTATTATAGTCCTTGTAGCTCGAAAAAAGTAATTTTTTTTGTCAATACGTCCCAGTAACCCCCTGCACCCTCCCTAAGAACTTGATTTGCTTAAAATACATTCTTAGTGGATCTATCTCTATTCAACAAAAGAAACATGCTTAACAAATTTCAAGTATATGTGTCTAACAATTAAAACCATTAATTTTTTTCTGTAACTCCTCTTGACCCCTCGCAAACATCCTTAGGGGTCAATTTTCGTTTCACTCTTTGTTAGAGGAACTCTATTCCATGAAAGGAACATGCCTAACAATTTTCAAGCAGGATGATCAAATAGTTTAAAAATGGAAATATTTATCGATTACGCCTCTTAAACTCCCGAATTTGAACTTGGTAGTTGATATTCGCAAAACCCATTTTGTAGCGGTTCTCTACTTTACGAAAGGAATCTGCTTATCAAATTTCAAGACTGTACGTCTAACAGTTTAAAAATGGGGATAATTGTCTATAACGCCACTTGAGCCCCCGCAACGCCACTTCTGGGTCTGTTTTCACAAAACCCATTTTGTAGGGGAAGTGCACTCTATGAAAGGAATCTGCTTAGCAAAAAATTTGAAGACTGTGCGTCCAATTAATTAAAAATGCAAAAAAATTATCAATAACGCCCCTTGAACCCCCGCAACGCCACCTAGGGGTCGATTTTAACAAAACATATTTTGTAGTGTATTTCTATCCTATGAGAGGAATCTGCTTACCAAATTTCAAGACTGTGAGTCTAATGGTTTAAAAATAGAAATAATTATTTATATCTGCCCTTAACCCCCTGCAACACCCCTTGGGGGGTCAATTTTCTCCAAACCCGTTTTGTAGCGGATATTTACTCCATGAAAGAAACATTCCTACCAATTTTCAAGCAGGTAGGTCAAGTAGTTTAAAAACGAAAATATTTATTTATTACGCCACTTAATCCCCTGCAACGCCACTTAGAGGACTGTTTTCACAAAACTTTCTTATAGCTGATCTCTACTCTATGAAAGAAATCAATTTATCAAATATAAAGACTGCGTCTAATAGTTTAAAAATGGAAATAATTATCTATAACGCCCCTTAAGTCCAGCAACGCCACTGGGGGGGGGTGCAATTTCCACGAAACCCATTTTGTAGCGTATCTCTACCCTATGAATAGGAATCTGCTTACTAAGTTTGAAGACTGTTCGTCTAGTAACTTAAAAATCGGAATTTATAACGCCCCTTAAACCCTCCGCCCCCACAATACCCCTTGTAGGTCAATTTTCACGAAACCCATTTTGTAGCGGATATTTACTCCAGGAAAGAAACTTACCTACCAATTTTCAAGCAGGTAGGTGAAGTAGTTTAAAAACGGATATATTTATCTATTACGCCCCTTAATCCCCCACAACGCCACTTAGAAGTCTGTTTTCACAAAACCTGTTTTGTAACTGATCATTATTCTACGAAAGGAATCTATTTATATATATCAAATTTAAAGATAGTGCGTCAAATACTTTAAAAATTGAAATAATTATCTATAATGCCCCCTAAGCCCCTGCAACGCCACTTGGTGGTCGATTTTCACCAAACTCCTTTTGTAGCGGATCACTACTCTCTGAAAGGAATCTGCTTACCCAATTTCAAGATTGTACATCAAGTAGTTTAAACATGGAAGCAATTATTTATAACGCCCTTTAACTCCGATAACGCCCCTTGCGTTTAGAATTTCGGAAAATCCGTTCTTAGCTGACGTCTACTCTATGAAAGGAACATGTCTACCAAATTTCAAGTCTGTAGGTTGAATAGTTCCGGAGATATCGTGATTAGTCAGTCAGTCAGTCAGTGAGTGAGTCGCTTTTCTCCTTTATATATATAGATATGCAGTAGGTTACCTTCAAGGATGAACTCCGCTCCATCCGAGTGGATGACATCAACAAAATCGGCATCTGTTACATCCAGGCGTACTTCGGGATCTAAATCTTGGAAATATGGAGCTGCTGGATCCAAACCTGTGGAGAGGTAACGAATAAAACTGTAAAACAAATCAATAACTGCTAATTTTTTTTATGTTTTGGATTTGAGTTTGAAATTTATCTTTTACTATAAGTGCTACACAAAGAAACTGAATTATGTTGATGTTTAAATAAAATCTTACTGCTTTTACCCTTCGATTCAAGGTAACGCAGAGTCAATATCTAATACGCTGTTGACTTAGAGGTACATTTGTACAATTGTGTATTCACAAGTTTAAATACCTGTTTTTCGGTATTTATTAGAAATGCTTTAAATCGTCTCCACTATATATTCAGGGATCACCAACATAGCAAAATAGTGTACATTTTTGTTTTTATGTTTCCCTAACGTTTGAAAATTAGACTGAATATAAAACTTTCTCGACAGTCAAGAAAAGTGATAAAATATGTCATTCAAGAAGGCAGGCCAAAACTGTCCTATTACAGCTCAGAGCGATACTGCACATGCGCAGGATGCGTAGTCTGATATTTGTATCTGTAAAAACAAAGTTGTTGATTTTTGTGAAGAAAGTACCCGAATATTTGGATATTTTTTTAAATTGGTAAGTTTGTTATTATAACATTATATTTGCATATCATACTGTAGGGTTCAAAGTATTTTTCAGATTCATTATATATATACTCATAAATAATAACCCATAATAAAGAATAAGAATTAAGAACACATTTCAAAAATTTGTCTTAGTACCATTTTTTTAAGAATAAGATAATAATGAATAAAAATTAAAAACACATTTCAAAAATTTGTAATAGTAATATTTACACATTTTGTGTGATTTTAATAAATAAGATGTTCCTTTACTTTTTTATGATTCTTTATATACTGTTATAATTTATGTTACAAATTATTACACTCTTATAATTTATAAGTCCCATATTTACACTCTCTAATAAAACTGGTAAATAAAACAGAGAAACACCTGTTTTTTCCTTCTTTTTCCAAAATTCCTACTACCAGTATTAAAACCGGTATCCCGGTTTTAAGATCTAAAAAACTACCGAATACCGGTATTGAACTTTTGGTCCAATATTGCATTCCCTAGTTATGTAGCATGTGAAAGGTCCCTTGGGTATCAATTTGGCTCTGGTACTCAGCAAAATTAAATCATGGCAATATTTAGCCCCCGACAAGAGGTGCAATTAAAATTAATTTCAGCATCGAAATTTGGTAGCGAGGAACACCACTAGATGGTGCCACCATAAAATGGCTTTCACATTTGAAGACTTGCCGTGTTTGCAAAAGCTTTCTGGCCAATAGGCAGCCCATGGAGGAGGAGGGATCTAATAAGTAAATTCAATGCGTTGTTGCTGCTTATAATGCCACATGATTGATTGTGTCAGATCGAGGCCCAAAAAATTCGATATAACAAGAGTCCAGATCACATCTGTCATTATCCAAAGCTTTGAGCATCATGCAGGTGACAGTACGTTTTGGCTTCACTCTACTCCAATTTTAAGGGAGAGCTCCCAGGGTGGACAGGGGAACTACAACTTCTCTTCTACCAACCTTTCGATAGGACTTTCGGCTGGACGAATATTTAGTGCCCCCATACCGCACATGCTTTTGCCGCATGCCTTCTCTGGGACTCGAACCCAGACCGTACGGCACAGCAGTCTAAACTGTCTGGACGTCCCAGATTCAATGTAGCATGTAGTAATACTGCAAATTATCTCCGAAATCTTGTAGAGTAATAAAAGTGAATGAGATATCTTTGACATCTCTTTGTTGCACATCTTTGGGGACCAGAAGGGCAAAATCAGGTCTCTGAATTCGAATGTCATACAGGAAATCTAAAACCAACAATGGATTGAGTTGATCTTGTTTAGAGAGTCTCAGGCACTCTAGAATATGTGCAGCTTGGCCCTAATACTGTAGTGACGGATCTATACGCGACCTTAGTACTAATCCTCATGGGGAAACTTTGGGGCCAGTATTCGCATTAATTCACAGTCTCTCAAGAAGAAACCTTGATATTTAAATCAGGTTGACTATATAAAGTCTAGGTTTTGTAGATGTAAGATAGAAGGAGCAGGAGAGCTATTGCGGTGATTCGTAAGTGAAAATATTTCATTCAGTATTTCATTCGAGTTAAGGAAGGAGTTGCTAAGATAATAAATTAGTGGATTAAGGATCTAAGATAGATTGAATCAGATTTAGTTAACCAGATCACTTGCACTTGTTCACTTAGACGTGTTTATTTAGAGTTGTTCACTTGGAATAGATTGCTCTCTTTATGTATCATTCATAGGGTCTCCTTTTGTAGTTTCACTTGTGATTGATTAAGTGTGTTTGAATAGTAATAAAATAATAGTTATTATGGAAGTTTATGGTGGTGTTTTGTTTCTCCCCTCACCCTTAGGTAGACAAGACGGTGAAGGAGCTTCGCGAAATAGGCAACACTCACAGAGTACATCAAAAATTCAAGATGACCACTGAGAAAGCGAGTAAATTTGGTTTGGCCCTGCCAAATTCACATCTTAAAACATCGTTTTAGTTGTTTGTAGCTAAAATTCAGATTAACGGCACAGTTGGATTGAGAATATAAGTTTCTCTGATTAAGACAAAAAAAGTATTAGGATAAAAAAAGCAAAATTACCTGTTATTCTACCCAAGTGTGGTATTCGTTCTCCCGCGTAACCAGCAGTATGAGCCCCTAAGCTATGTCCAATGATGTGGACACTGTCAGCGGTGATGCCAGTTTCATTCTGTAAGATGAATAATCATTTTAATTTTCAGGATATGCATTCGTTTTATACCGAAATAATTTTTTTTTCAGGACCATGCATGTCAGAGGGGAAAATTTTTTCTTCAAAACAAATTTTCCCCCATGTCATACGGTTACAAGATATGATCGCGAGTTAAAGATTATGACTTCTTACTTTCAAGGAGAGTGCAAGGTCTTGGGGGTCACGGATTTAGTTCAAATTTTGTAGGATATTAGATTTAAGGCCTTATCACACGTTTACGTTTAGTGCAATTTTTGGTCCAATTCATGCAATTTTTACTCCGTTGCCATAGCAATGGCTTCCGAACAACTTTTTGCCAGTAAGCTGAGAAAGTTGTTCTAAATGAAAGTTGCTTGAAATTCCAGCCAATGGGGTTCTTCGGTGCCCTACGTCATAAACAAGATGGCGGTAACGGTGGTAGCTTCGCATCAGATATGGCGTATAATATTTTAATGGTGTACAATATTTTAACGGCGTATAATATTTTAAACATAATGATGCTCCATTTCTGTTTACCCCCATAAACAAAAGCACCAACGAAATAAAAGAAATAATATTGGATGGTCGTTTTCGAAGCAGAAAAATCAGCGAGTAATGTTTCAATGTGGAGAAAGAGAGTAGCTGACGTCAGAGCATGTCGTTTTTTTTACGGTAACCCTTAACCCTCAGATTCGGCGAAAAATTGCACGGAAACTTTACGTGTGATACCGCCTTTAGTTCCCCTGTTGTTGTCGTGTCCTTCCCGAAGGGAAGGACTGAAAGTTGCCAGAGCCTGTGAGACAGGTTGGACATCTTAACGATAGATGGCGACACCACCTATTTCCATCTCCACAATTTAGGCATGGAACTCGAGGGGGGGAAGGACATTCTCCAGCCCCCTGCACTCGTGGTTTCTGCTACGACCACCCACAAGACTTTCGAACACACTGATTTAACGAGCACGTACTTCGTGTGTACTCGGAGGGTATTTGATGGAATCGGGCATCGAACCCAGGCCCTCCGGTCTGGAGTCCGATGCTCTTATCACTAGGACCCATAGCCCTACTAGAGATATTCCCTGTTGATGAAGATATATGGTTATAGGGTCCACAACTCAATAATTTTTTAGATGTTTGCAATTCACTCGAAATATAAAAAGTAGCAGAAGCCTATGCAACAATACTGCACTAATTCGATGAGCGAGATGCTTTTCGAAATTATGTTTCGTTTGCTTTTATGACAAGTTTCACTATCGTACGAACAATGAGGGGTAAGAAGCTAGTCATACTTTTATACTAATTTTGTTAATCTCATTTCGTTTCAGTCTCGAATGAATAATTTTATTTTCTGTATATTCTTATTTGTACCAAAAATATAATTGTATCATAAACAAAAAATTTATTCTATGAAAATTTAGAAGATTTTATTCCTTTTTAATTGGTACACAATGTCAATCAATGCAATTAACCAGCATGTACGATACGAGCGGTAGGCAGAGAAGGGCAAGCATTGGCATTATTATCCATCATCAAAATCGCATTTGACAACTAGGTTCATGATTCTAGTATATCTAAACAAACTATGCAAACATCCGTAGATGCTGAGAGGCCTACACTTCTAGTTTTTTCAACAATTAAATTTGCCTTCTACAAGTAGTTTCATGCAAAACTGAAATAGAAAAGTACTAGTGAACATCAAAACAGGTAATCGATCAACAATGTATTTATTGTACATGTAGTGATGACGTATAATTATATGGTTGACGTTTAATTAGAAAACATTGATAAATTGGTTACGGTAACAAAATGACATAAGATATATCTAACCGAAATAAACCAATAATTTTTTTCGCTTCTGTTTCGGCTTTCATTGCGATCAAAATAACGGTATTTTCCGGTTTTCGATTCAGTTCCGTTTCGAAGCCCTGCTTTTAACACCTGGTTATCGAAATGAAGAATAAACAAAGGTGAGGCGTGGATTCTTATATTTTAAAACAAATTCTATTTTACAAAAATCCATAAACCTGTAATACCGGATGGTTCCTGCTTCCATCTGAAACCCCTTGTTTACCTGCAGACCCGTCTAGGTATGTGGGAGAAACTAAATAATCAACAGACATTATTTCAATCTAAGTAATTTATTGTCACCAAAATATCAATCTAACACAATAACAATCTAATTAAGATAGGTGATCAAATAGTAGAGCACGGAGGTGAGATTCAGTAACACGGGATATTACTACGGACCCTCAACTGAATCTACGATAGCTTAAATACGCTCAATATAAACTACGTCGCACACTTATAAGCTAACTTCTTTTTTAAACAAGGTTCACGCTACCTGTTCTTTTATGAAGTGGATTCTACACTTGAATCTTTTAGGAGATCTTTATCGGGATTTGATCAATGTCATCGGATTTTTTCTCCGTAATCTTTTTTCCTGGACAGCTCCAAGGCCTCTTAATAATTCCACGATCCTTCAATCGTCAACTAACAAACTAACTCGCCAACTCTTGCTAACTCCAACCCGTGAAAACAGAATTTATATAACATACTTCATTTACACAATCACGCTTTCTTACTCGGTGAAAGTTGGTTGAATTAAAATATTTTTCCCCAGGAGAATCCCCAAGGTATGGTCGCACATAGATCCGTCACAAACCTAGTAAGATTTATTTTTAACTTCATAAAAAAAATAGTATACGATCACTGGCGAGTCAGTTTGATTAACAACAGCTGGCTTTGTTCCCCTTTATGATTGGGGTTTTTTGAATAATATTATGAACATTTTTTTTATTCTAAGGCTATTTATTTATTATGGTATTCGTGAATACCTATAATATTTTTTTTGTCATATAAGAATATTATATTCTTCTTTTTTTTATTTCATGCAATAACTCACAAGCCGTACGTTCTCTTAAATCTAGAATGAACAACTGGACTATAAAAATATCAGCTTTTCACTTTTGCACCAATAATGTGAAAAAACGTAAATGAAAACATTATTTGCCTGTTTTCAAAAGAGGGGAGTAATGATTCACGGCTCATTATTTTTATCAAAACAGGGATATTACTTGTCTCATTATTGTGATTGATACGTACAGAATGAAGCAATCAATCCAATTTTGCATAAAACTCAAAACCGTGCTTTCCTTGGAGATAGGTTGAAGAATTTTATGTATTTTTATTATTTATTAATTGGAATCTAAATTTAATCTTTTTTAGTTATCTTTATAATCTAACGATTAAGTAAATATCTCTCTGTTTGGATAAAAATATTGATTTATAGAATTCTCATTCCTCTCCTCAAATTTAATGCAGTGATATTAGAAAGAAAAAAAATTCTGTTAAACAGTGTTTAAGTACATCTTTTTTAAAAAAATGACTTAAAAATTCGAAAAATATTGTTCCAATTTAACACATTACATTGAAAATCTCTTGATGATTTGTATGAGATTAATATATTGAGAATAGCAATATGTTTATTTTATAAAAACAAAGATTTTATTACATATTGTATAAATATTGAAAATATGAATCTCGTAGCTAAAAATTGGAAATTTCATTGCAAATGCAGATAATTTGTTCATGAAGGAAAAATTGCGTAAATTTGCTGAAAAAGTTACTCATTTAAGTTATTTCTATAGAAAAAAATAGTACACTTTTACTTTTTTTGTGTTACGCCATTAGAAAACATAATTAATAGCTCTCACATACCATCAAGAAGTGAATCAATCTTGCTACTATGGCTCCAACAACTCTCGTGTTCGCAACGGCCTGAGAGTAAGGTAAGCCATTTGCCGCAGTCCAATCCACAAGGATTACATTAAAATCATCCAATTTCAGCAGACTGTCCTTCATTTGCTGTAAGAATCAAATATACTAATAAATAAAACAAAGTACGTACATTACACAACCAAAGTAAAGAAATCAAAGAACGTTAATAAAGTGCTATTGACCCAGCCTCGAGATTTAATTTTTAGCGTGTTTTTCACGTAATGTAAAAAAAAGCGCTATTAGGACGCAAATTTCGTCTACGTTTTCGTCTTCGTCCTCGTCTTCGTTCCATATTTTGTCGTACCTTTTTCTCAGCCAATAATTAACCGATTGAACTCGGGTTTTCGGCTTTTGGTCGCATTTGTGTCCTGGATGAGCCAAATCATATTTAAATTAAAAAATTTTTTAAAAAAATTTTTAATTAAAAATATTTTTTTTAAGTATAGTATTATTTTTTGTTAGTAAAAAGTTCATTAGTTGCATTATTGTAAAATACAACATGTGAAAAACGCGCTAAAATTACTTGGCCATGCCAATGATTGATATCTTGTTTATTTATCTTCTGCTCATGTTTGTAATACAATATTCAAATCGTCTTGGAAATATATCATTTGCTTCATATAGCTGAACTCGTGAGTGAAAAAAAAAAAGAATTAAATTCCATAATTTAATAAAACTGAAATACTATTTTATCGTTTCTGCTACAATTTTTGCCCCAAATTTAACAGAATAATCTAAAATTTAGAAATAAGTGGTTTGATTTATAAATTTAAAGTATGAATATATCATCCTTTTTTTTAAAAATTAATATCTAAAAAATACAGTCAAACTATTACTTATTATAATGTGTACTTATTTTTTTTTATATCAGACTCTACATACTTCGTCGTTCCCTAAAGTTCTTATAGAAACATTTGAAATGATCTGACTTAAGCGTCGCAGAATTTGGGTCGTTAGATGTTGCTCTAAATTTCAGTACACTCAACATTTTGACAGCAGTTATTTCTCTGAATATAAAAGGAGAGCCCGTAGGAGATTTTTAGGGCTCTTAGACATAAAAAGGCATTTATCGATTATTAAGAGATTTTCTGAGACTAACAGAGAGAATTGCACATCTTACAAACGCTCCGTGAGGACGCCAGCTCTCATCGAGGAAGTCAACAAAGATATTCGTCGTAATTCTTGTCAAAAGAAGAATTCTTCTTGCTTAATAAATGAAGATGTCAAAAAGAATATATGGTAAACGAAGACCTTAGACCAAGAGGTTATCGTAGAATAACTGGCCATTTTCTTACAAGAAATTAAACCCTCTAGAGGCACCTTAAAGCATAAGCACTGTCATGGTGGCGCGCTTATTAAGGCCACAGACAAATTCTGTTTACCGACGAGAAAATTTTCCTCGTTGAAGAACCTTTTAATCTCCAGAATTATATTTTTATACTCAAGGAGTGTCCAAGAAGCTAAAGAGAATAAAAATACGAGCAGAGAGCTCATAATCCAACTTCCCTAATGATTTGGGGGGGGGGGGGTGTCAGTTTAGAAGACATCTCAAAAATTCATTTTGTCCAGAAAGGACTGAAAACCACGTCGAAAATGTATCTCTCTTCACTATGCTATCATAAAACTCAGTGGAGTAACGGAGAATATTCAGCCCCCCCCCAAAGTCAAGTTTTGAGCCCAAAATCCAAATACGTACTTGGAGTCAATCAGGCCTTTGACCCCCCCCCCCCTAGAATCCTGAATCTTCCCACGATGCGAGGTTTGCGGGTGTACATTATGCCACTGATAGAACGTAACCTGGTCATTGGAAACGACTGAACATTCCAACAGGTTTTTTCATCCGACTCAGTGGT
This sequence comes from Trichonephila clavata, assembly GCA_019973975.1. Taxonomy (NCBI): domain Eukaryota; kingdom Metazoa; phylum Arthropoda; class Arachnida; order Araneae; family Nephilidae; genus Trichonephila; species Trichonephila clavata. Next base: position 82,509 of record BMAO01030063.1, read on the forward strand.
GGTTGTTAGGCTTAATAGAACACAAAGATTAACCTTCCAGCAGGGCCAAAGTTGAATCCATTTGACTGTAATATTTATAGTTAATACTAGAAGCAAAGGTGTGAGCTAAATTCGTAGGTTCGGTGTTGTGAAACGAATTCTCTCTTTTCCCATGAGAAAAATAAAAACCAGGAATTTCGTGGCCAGAGTTTATTGTTATATTCCACATGATAAAGCCACACACCACATAAACATATACAGTTAAAAATAAGACATAATACATTAACTTTCGTTTTCACACTCATTTTAGTCTCAGTCCAACGTTCGTTGTAGTTTTTCCATGCTCTCCTCTTCTCGTAAAGTTAACTTTTTTCATTGAGTTGGCAGCGCCATCTATACTCAGTTTTAGTAGTAAGTGTGCCAAAAACGGCATCCCAATTTGAAAAGTCTTAAGCGTTCCTCAAGTAAAGCAGTGATGGATGACTCAATAGTTGATTGGTCAAAAAAACCAATCGGAATATCGGAATCGGTGATCGAAAATAATAAGTGCAACATATTAACATTTAAATGTAAAATAAAACTTTAAGAAGACTTAGTTTTAAAATTTACTATAAATTTTTTTTTAAAAAATTGTATCAGAACTCTTATGGTCCGAATAGGTATTTAAGGTGAGAGTAGTTAAAGTATATTACATTCAAGTTTTTATAATTAACACAGTTTTCAAAAGTCAACAAAATAGTAATCGGCAGAGCATTAACTGTAACATGTCATGACCCTCCCCCCAAAAAGGAATACTCATAACTGTGACGGGTTTCATCCACGGTCCTTCAACTAATGCTCTTGGAGAAAGTTTAAATTTAAAACCACCCTCCATTGAGATGGCTCAATTTTATGCTGTAAATGCTGTTTAAACCCTAGAAAGGGATGTGTTTAAAGTTAATCGTGTGTAGCTAGTCATTAATCGTTAGTAGCGCGTCGTTCGTCCTTAAGTTATCATTCAAGCTAGAGCGGCAGTTCGGAGAAGTGGAAATAATAGGGAATCTAACTTGAAGAGGACTGTAGCAGTTTAGGAAAGAGCTGACAATTGATCTACAAACGGAACAAGAGATACGTATACATTTGATACTATTTTAGCTTGGATTAGAAATTTAATTACGATTGCTCCCACGATTATTAAACTTTAATTAATCATAAATATATTAGTCTGAAGTAAAAGTAATTATTTTTATAACAATTCCTGTCTCTTCAATAATCCAAACTACACTTGCAACCTTCAGGTTGCGACATAACAAAATTAAGTCTAGAGTAAAAGATATAAAGATCATATACTACCCTCAAATAATTGAATTTTTAATTTTGTTTCCTTCTAATTTTGAAATATCATCTTGTTCCTTAAATAACTTTCTGTGAAATATACAACAAAATAAACTAATAGTCTGGGTTTAATCGAGTATTCTTTAACCACTACCATCAATTAAAATTTTTGTCACAGTGGCGTAACGGATTATATTAGGACCCCCTACGAAGTCAGATTTGGGGCCCCAAGTGGGATCTTACAAAAGATTGCAAAACCGTAACATAACGTAGTCTTTGGGCCACTTAGAATCCTGGGCCAAAGCCGAGATGCGAGGGTTGCGGGGGATGAAAGTTACGCCACTGCTTTGTCGTTGATTGATGCTTTATTTTTTAAATGAATGATAAATTTTTACCGGATGGTTTACCAGAAGGCGCATGGCAAAAGGATAGCGAATTATTATGTCCTTGAAATTGACTGAATCCTATAAACAAAATATTTTACAAGGTTATCAGATCCACATCAATTATTTCGTAATTAAACAACGTTGTATCTTACAATTGGCAACAAGAACGCCCCCATTCAAATGATATTTTAGGACTTTTTTATTGTTGCCATTTGTGTATTACGATAACAATGAACCAAAAAAACACGTTCCGTGATTGTCAAAATAATCTCTAATTCATTCAGTTTGACATTTTTCCTTCATCGGAAACATGTTTTGGAATAGTGATGTTACATTATACAAGTCTTGAAAATTGACAGTATTCAATTGGAAGCTATAAACTCAACAGAGAAAATTCTAAATCTAAAGATATGTCAATCTTAGATGAAATTCTTTTTTTTTTTTAAATTGTCTGCGCCAAAAGGAACTCACATATCGCAATTTCTAAAGAATCGGCAGGTTCCATAATGGCCATTGCAGAAATTATTCTAAGAAAATAGAATATAAAATAAATTGCAGAATGGGCAGAAATGAATATCGAACTAATTGTAAGAAAATTAAGTTGAATTCTATTTTAGTACATACTTTTATTCATCATCAACTTGGCGAATTATTGTCGTTATGTCGAATAGTTGTTGGCGAAATTTGGCCCCATTTGCTTATTCGTCGATAAAGGTGTGAATTAATTTAGAGTTTACTGATGTAAAGAATCCAAAATTATTTATATTTATTTTATGATTCAATTGATGTTTTATTTTATACAATTCTTAATAGTTATATTCATTTTATGAGGCAGACGATATTGTAATTTAATCAGCTCAAACTTGTTTTGTGCAGCAGACGATATTTGCCAGAACTGGATTCATTGCATTATTTTTTTCTTTTGATCGTGTGGCAACAAAAAATATGTTTATGTGTGTTTAGAATTCTGTTAAATAACAGTTGACTTTCATGGAAATTTTGCATTCGATGACTTCTAATTCTGCTAATAAAATTATTCAAAAACTAATTATAAAATGAAACGTGTTTTTTATATAAAGAAGATAGAAAAGATTTTTTTTAAGGAGAAGGAAAACTGTACTTGTTGCAAGTGCTCTTTTATGGTTTCTTAAAAATACTATTCTTGTCTCCAAGTAAGTAAAATTGTGATAATATATTGTGGGTAGTTGTGTAGAAAAATAAATATAGTTTTTAAAAAAACTAAAAAAAAAAAAAAAAAAAAAAACACGCTATTTCAGTGAATCGAACTAAAAAGTAAAAAAATAATTCTTAATATAAGAATAAAATGATTAACGAGAAAATGAATGTCATTGGAGTAAAAGCGTACGGTTCTCTATATTAATTGTTATAATTTCTTACTAGTTCTATTTTGAAAGGCTGAGTTAGAGTAAAAATGTCGTGCAAAACACCCCACGCTTTTACCACAATGGCATTAATTTTCTCGTTAATCATTTTATTCTTATATTAAGAATTATTTTTTTACTTTTTAGTTCGTCACTATAAAAGAATGTATTTTTTAGTTCATTTTAAAACTATAATTTATTTTTCATTTTTTCGTTTAATCTACTATAAAAGTGTTTTTTTTTAGTTTTTTAAACTATCATTTATTAATTATTGAATTTATCCTTGAGTTTGATACTTGGAGCCGGGGGGGGGGGATTCCATGACTGTGCTGAAATTAGTCTTGCTCTTCAATGGATATTAATTAACGGGTCTCCGTTTACGGGGCCTCGGATGAGTCCCGTATCGTTATATTTCAAATTCTCTGTGTCTAAAATACAGGTCAAACTAATAAAACTGTGTTATGAGGAAATATTAAGCGTCAATCATATTATCACCTTTTAAACGTATTGCTATAATGTAAATTCGCATCATCATTCTAAACGTATTGCTTTATAAAAAAATATATTTAGCAGTTAGAACATAAATTATTTTTTTTCACATGTACGAATCTTTTTTTTTAATTTGCTTTTTCAAAAAAATTAGACAATTGTTTATATTATGGAAAGAAATTGCTGACGCACCCACTCTTCTCTTTCTCACATAAAGAACACTTTTTTTATTTGTATTAACCACAAGTCTCTTTTGGGTCTTGTCTCTTTTGGGGTTGCACCATAATCTTTTAGTCACTAAATCTGGCATTAGTCACCAAATCTGGAAATCGTTTTTCCTGATGATACTGATCAGGACAATGGAACAGAATTATAAAATTATTGTATTGTCATCGGTCCTTGACAAGTGTGCAAAATTTTGAATTAATCTGACCTTTTAAAGTGGGTTAAAATCGAGTTCAAAGATTCCGCTACATACAAGTGAAACTTATAAAAGAGTGTTATTATTATCATGTTGAGCTTAATGGCTTAGAATATTTAGTTATTAGTTACCTTAGGAGGTATTTGGTAAAATCTTGGTTTAATTCGCTCAGGAAAAAAATAGCACCAAATTGCGTCAATCACTCCTTTTTCTGTATTGAAAATATGACAACAATAACTCAATAGGGTGACTATAAACTAAAGTGTGCAATAAGATAGAATCTAAGTAAGAAATAATTCTACGAATTTAATAGGAATAATTTGAATTTAACACCTATTTTAATCAAAAGAATTTTTCTACTGAAATTTTTCAACGAATTCAGTTAAGAATTTTTTTTATGTGCTCAGTTTGTGTGTGGAATGTTTTTAGAAATTTAATTTTTATTGTTTTTTATGAAAGTATATACAGTTTAGAATACTTCTAGGAATTCAGTTTCAAATTATTTTACAAGCATCGACGAAATAACCAAAAAATAATTCAACTGTCTGATTTTTTTAAAAAAAAAATTGTTATTTATTCTAGTTATTGCGTATGTGCATGACGTAAATTCAACAATTTAAGAAAATTACTTAAATCACACAACGGACTTACAAATCTGACGTCATCATAATCCAGATCAGACATGAATCCATGGATGATGAATTTAGTTTGAAACGTAGGATCAAAAGTAGAATTTTCGAGTGATTCGAGGGTGTTATCCAGGAAATATGCCTCTTCTTTGTTGGAGGGTGTAAACAGGTGGAATTTTACTATTGGATTGCTTGCGGGAGGAAGGCTAATGGGTCGGTAGAGCCCGTGGTGGAAAGGAGGTCCAGTGTAGAAGCAGCCAAGGTCCTGTATGCATCTATTGACATAGAGCACTGAAAAGAAGAACAAAATATTGTTAACACTTAAAAGCGCGCATTTTCTTAAAGAAACCGACAAAAAAAATTATAATGCTTTGAATTAGGAAAACGCATTTTGAAATTTTGTTTCGGCAAAAAAAATTTAAGGTATCCGAAAACGTTAAAATTACCAAATTCAGTCAAAACATATATTTTTTGTTTTTGTTTTATTGAATAGAGGTGTCTTTTGGATTAACAAAACATGCTTTGTTTTGTCTCTACGCTACGTAGAGGCGAAGTTACAATCCATTTTATAGAATTAGAGCAACCGGAAGTGGAATTTAATCTTTCAAATGTGGGTGTTAAAGCTTCCAAATGAAAATCTAAACTAAATTTCTTAGCTTTCAAAAATATCATAAGGACACCAAATCACTTTTCCCACACTTCTAAATCGAAGAAGTTTTAATTAAAACTCGTGCTACGGTGGCTAACAATTTGATATAAAAGAGATAAACCTTTCCGCAGATTAACGACCAAAAAAGAACTTTATTTTAACATTTTATCCTAAACATAAACAATCGAACAGGATGACTCGTATTTCCATTTGCAAAAAAAACTAAATAGTAATACAATTTTATTACTAACGTTACCATCTGAAATTTAAATTTTGTAATATGTAATTAAAAATAAATAAATAATATATTTTCAACATCGGGCATTTAAACAGTTCAAAATCTAATAAGATAACTAAAAATAATGTAAATATATTTCTATAAAACTTTTGAATCTGATATTTATATTATTTTCTAGAGAATGTACTGAAATATTTCTTATTGTGTGAACATTTTTTTGAATTATGACCTGTTATATAAATAATGGTTTCGTAAAGAATATTACAGTTCTTGCTACTTTTGCTGGATGAGAAGATGAACCTTTTACGCGAGTTGTTGTTGCTAATGCCACCTGCCTGACGAAGTCAGATCGAGGCCCATGAAATTCATCATGGCATCGGGCTATATTGTACGCTTGTCGTTAGCCGTAGCGTTTTTACTTTCAATGCTGAAATGCAATCCTCTTCCAGATCATTACCCTATAGGGGCACTTTATTTGCTGCAAGTCCCAGTGAATTGAGATGTTCCCTTCAGGGGAAAGGGCGTTTTCCAATACACACTTTTGCCAATCGGCTGGACTTCTATTACAAAAAGTAGCGATGAGGGTAGTTCATTTCACAGGTCCTTTACTTCGGTCTACTTTCTAAGCTTTTTTCATTTTACAAAAAAAAAAAAAAAAAAAAAAAAAAAAAAAAATGACTTCCACTTACATTCCCCACCCTTTTTTTGGAACATTTTCTACTTCTCAGAGAGTGCAAACTTTTGAAGGATGAGAGAAGTATTGCTTCGGGTACTCTATGAAAAATGAAAGAGAAGATGTTTGTTAACTTGAATCCTTGCATTTCTCTCGAAGCAAAACACACGAAAAGATGACACACGGCATGTTTCAATAAAAATAAATGCTACATCACTGAAAAGGCAACTAAAGACCAAAAAACAATGTTAAGAATAAATTTCCACTTAAGTACGATGGAAAAATAAATGAAAATTTTTAGAAGCAAGTAAAAATGCTTAGTAACATTTAATCAAAGAGAATTAATTGACTCTGGGATAGGTCAATAGAACCAAATTGCTTACTTCAATGACATAGCTAACTTATTCGTTGTAAAAATAAATAAACAATAATTTAAAAGTCTGGGGAAATTTTCTGTCTGTCATTTTTTTTCTTAGTACGTACATATGTAACAAATTACTTTCATAATTTTTTTTTTCTGATAAATAATATCAAGGGAAAAAATGGCAATTGTGTAACAGTGTTTAAATTTTTTCTCACTTGTCCTTCATTAGAGCATTATATAATTAATATATATTCTGTCCATATCAGTATGTAACATTCAAGGCATCCACTTCCTCCACTAATGACCAGTGAGAAGTAGATAGGTATATTTCAAGGAACTATTTTTTTCTCCCATTTAATCACTTACAAAAAAGAATTCTTTTTTTGGAACGATTTCCTGTGTCCGAGCGAGATAATAAAGAGAGAGAAAAGTGGATGGAGACTTTCCAGTTTTTCATGAATTGAGCATTAAAAAATGACTTCCTTTGCTTTTTTTTTACTTCTATTCATCGCACTCTAAATAAAATTCACGAATAAATGCTTATCTAAATTATGTAGCTTTTAAAAATTCTATATACTACCTTTTTTATAGCACGGTATTATTAGTTTTAAACTGTGCTTTCTTGTTTTCCCGATTCGAAATTCGGCTCTTTTCCCAATATTACTGATTTTCTGTTTTTATATGTAATGAATAAAATTTACAAAGAATGTGGCTTTCAGAAACCAACAGTTTCGAAGTTTTAATTACGAAATATTGAAGGAATACCAATGCCCACTTGGCGTGCAAAGGTTATCTGGATGCAAAGAAAAACTATATATAGAAAGGAGAAATGTCTCTCAACTTGAAAGATAATTAACAAAAATGTAGGGAAAAAGCGAAACACTCATTCACTCATCAAAAGATCTCTGGAAGTATTAGACCCACAGACTTGAAATTTCGCAAGCATGTTCCTTTCATGGAACTAAGATCCACTAAGAACGGGTTTTGTGAAAATCGACTCCCAAGAGTCATTGCGAGGGCTTAAGTGGAGTAACAGATAAATATTCCCAATTTTGTTATCTATTAGACTTATAGACTTGAAATTTGGAAAGCATGTTAGTTTTGTTGATTAGAGATTCCCTAAATATAGGTTTTGCGGAAATCCGTTTTGGAGGAAAAGGTTATGGGAGCCTAAAACATAATTCTGCTTCAGTTTTAGAAATTGAAGTCTTGTCCTTTTTAAACCAAGAGGAGAGGGTTGTAAGAATGTTTTTGAATACAATCGAACAATTAGTGCTGGGACATTGTAATTAATAATTTATTTAAATAATTATATATATTAACACAACATCATGAAATACCCAGAGAAGCCAACGGATAAAGGCTAGTATTAAATATACAATATCTTCCTCTTCGCTTGACCGGGGCTCTCAAAATTGAATTCATTTCTAAAAGACCCTCTGGTGTGATTTTAAATCAAACCACCTATATCACAAAGTTGTTGCGAATATCTAACTTTGACAAACTGTGCATAAAAGCTAAGTGAAAATCTTTAAATTAATTGATTTGTAATACAAGAATAATTTCAAAACAGTTGTCGCAACCCGGAGGTTGCAGGTGTAATAGGGGTCATGGAATAAGCAGACATTATTATAAAAATAATGTTTTTATTTCAATACTGAGAAATTTATGATTAATTCAATAACCTGGAAGCAATCTTAACAAATATCTTAATCAAGCTTATAAGATTATTCAAAGCACATTAATCTCTAGATCCGCTAGTAAATCACTTATAAGTTTTTTCCTATACTGACATGGTCCTCTTCAAACCAACTTCTCTGGTATTTCCACTGTTCCGAATAGACGCAAAAGCTTGAATACTAACTTAAGAACGAATGGCTGATTACTCACGATCCACGATTAACTCTAACACATCCATTGCCAGGGTTTAAATAACATTTACATTAGCTGAAAATGAATTCATCTCTACGGAAAAGTGGTTTTAAACTCGAATCACAGTTAAAGAATAATTTCCCCAAGAGGATTAGTTGAAGAACCGTGGATAGAACCCGTTACAAAGTAACTGTAACTTTGTTTCACAGTAACTTCTTTATGCTAAAGAAATAAATTATCTGTCTTGAAAGAATTTGCCTTTGGCTCTCTATCCGAAAACTGAAATGTCATTTTTCAATGTCACCGATCAATCTTTAAATAAAGGGTAAGGAGAGTTTCAGTATTTTGCACAGTTGAAAGAATAAATTCCTCTGCAAATGAATCTTCGCCCGTCTGAGTAGTTCAGGAGGTCAGAAAAAGTAATCTTCACCTTGGTGTGATGGATCATTTTTTTTATTAACATGAGGCTATTGCGGGTTACTCTTACTTGAAGAAAATTAGATACTTTTTCTCTTTTTGTTTCACTTTTGAATTAAGGATATAAAAATTTCTATATTGATGAATTGTTGCCACTCTGCCTTCAAAAGCTATTTTCCTTTAGTAAATTAAACTAAATTTCTTTCTCATAATATTCTAATTTAAATTGTTGTGAACTTATAATTTAACCTTCTGACCGGATCTGCCAAAAAAATTCTGCTTTGGGTCGCTTTTTCACGAATTCTTTTCCAATAGTTGGCTCGGATGGGTCACTTGGTAAAACGGTTCTGAAAAATTCCGAATTCTGAAATATAGGTCCATTATATTTACTTATTTCCTGTTATATGCGTACAGCAATTCCTCCATTAATATGGCAACTATTAACTTTTAATGAAATGAAATGAACATGTATCCTTTGTTGCTACCGTTACTTTTTGATTTTTTGCCAAATTTTGATCGTATTATAAATGTTTACTATAGAATTGCAGATAAATTTACTCGATAGTTAAGGAAGATCGCTAAGGAATCTGTACTGTAGATGGCGAACTTTTACTGTTTAAATCTCTCTCTGTTTTTCGATGAAAAAAGACTCACTCATCGCGAGTTTCCCGGAAATACTACAACTACACACATTAAATTTGGCAGGCATGTTTCCTTTGATCAGCAGTTGTTCGTTAAGGACAGGGTTTTGTGAAAATCTTCTCCCAACGGGAAAGTATAAGAGTAATTCAGATGAAAATTATCGTTTTTGAACTGTAAGTCCAACATCTTGAAATTTGTAAGAAATTTTCCCATTGTTGTATAAAGATCCTCTAAGAAAAAGTTTTGTGAAAAACGACCTCCGACGGGGAATGAACAGGCATATAAATATAAAGTTCTCCTTTTTGAATTGTTTCACTTAAAGAGTTGAAATTCGTCAAGCATGTTTCTTTTTTTTAGTAGTCCGGTAAAAACGGGAAATCGTCCAAAGAGGTTTACGAGTTGTTACTGTTCATGGAAATTGATTCCCAAGAGAGGTGAGAAGTTATATAGACTTATTGATTAAACAAATCTCGTTTTTGAGCTATTTGGATTTTCACAAGCATGTATCTTTTGCTGAGTAAGGATCTGCTAAAAATGGATTTTGCAGAAACCATCTCTTTAGGGAGCGTAAAAGATAACTATACTGCCTTTTTAGAAATTCGAGTCCTGTTCTTTTTGAATAAATTTCAATATAATCGAAAAGTTAATGCTAAGATTTAGATATCAATAATTTTGAAAAAAAAAAAATATATAATCATACAACATCATGAGAAACCCAGAAAATCTGGCGGATATACTGGCTTGTATTGCTATAAAAGTCGAAATATTATGAAAATACTGAATTGATGGCTTATAAAAAATGACAAGGGAAGTAATTAACCTATTTTGCAATATGAAAAAGCTCCATCAACTTAGAGATATGAAGAACAAAACCGTGTTGAGCAACAGGTGAATATAATGATAATTAAATCATCGTCTCTTAATCCTTTACGCGTTAGCCTAACGCAATGTCTATTTACTTTGAAGATCATCGCATGGAACAATGAGAACTCAGCGTATTAATAAATTACTCTGGCCCATAAAAACCAACATGGCGCGGATGACTAAATAAGTCTATTGTTTATTGATCATTATTTTTTTCTCGGTAACTTTCTATGTCGTAAATGAGCGCTTATTATTGTTTAATGATAATTGAAAGAAAAACGCAATTTCTTCATAGTGTTAATTATCATAAATGTTAATGAATAAAATTTTATTTTTAATCATCAGTATTTTGTAATTTTATCTGATTGAGAAATCCTATTTGAAAAATAAAACTTTTTACATATATAATTAGAAATTATATTTTAAAAACATTAATTTTTTTTAAAAAAATTCCTTATGCAAAAAAATATTTAAAATTTTGCTTTAAATGCTCAGAGATTAGTTTGAAAACATGAAAAATTAGAAACAAATAAAAATAATGCTAAAGCAGTCTTTGATAAAAATGTAAAGATACTGAGAAAATTTGATCGGAAATGGCCATTACCCCCCAAAGAAGTATCACCTCCTGTATCGTTATCACTCTGACCATTTTCAATACTTCATACGCTTCTTTTCATCAAATAAAATTTCGGTATTAACTTTATTCAACGTATTCTTTATTCGAGAAAATTCAATTGATAGAATTTTCTGAAGTAAATTCTATTTTTAATCAGTTACAGAAACAGCTATTAGGTAAATATTAGAGCGAACGATCCAAATGTTTAAACAAATGTAATATGATTAAATGATTATTAAACTGTTAAACTATTTATATATAAGAAAATATAAAATATTGATTTTTGCAAAAGATGCTTTAAAACCTCAAAATTTCCAACGGTCAGCTACTTCCACTGCAATTTGAATTAAAGAAATAAAAAAAATATATGTATTATTTTTATTTTAAAAGAATGTATGTTTATATAACCTATGCTAAAATGCAGCCTTGGGGTAATCAAATAGTCGTGGTTTCGAGTTCTATAGACTTCAATTTCCACGTATTAAAATTCTAAATCCATTGAAGATTCGTCTAATGGTATTGAAAATTTAAAAAGTTCAACTTTTTGCCTCGTCAGAAATTAAACCGTTCAAAATTGCTAAATGCCCTCATCAAAATCACTCAAGTACAAAATTCATTAAAGAAAATAAGATTTCATAGCTTTCCCCTTATGTCAAGATTTGTCACATTATAACTATATTAAAGAATTTTTCACAGGTTTCGAAAGTTTCCTTATATGTGAAGTATGCCAACGTCAATTCGAAATGTTTTTCTTCTTTACAGAATCCCATAAATGCATAATTAGAACAAAAGAAGGAAAAAAACAGAATAAGAAAAAGTCTATCTAAATTCAAATATTAAGAAGTTGGGGTGAAAAAAAGTTTTCTGTCAATCATAAAAAAATAAATATTTCACAACATATCGTAAATGCGTTACATGTATGTAGCGAAAAATTAGTAATTAGAATTTACATACGAACAGGAAAAGTAACTTCTCGTCTTGTCATTTTCTCCAACGTTTACTTTCAAATGCTTCCTGTTATTGAAATACATGATAGTAATAGCAATTGATCTGTAGTGGTACTAGGGTTGTGAGTCGAATTTAAAGTGAAGAAAGGCATGTGTGTTTTGCTATACCAAGTCGATTTGTCTGCTCATAAAATAAAGAGGAAGCACAATTAGGTATGATTACTCTCGCATAAGCTTGAAAATTGCATTAAAAAATGAGAAATTTTTTCTATTTAAAATTATTTATTGTTATTATATTTTTTGTGACGCGTTATTTGGACAGTTGGGATCACATTTATATGGAGGGGAAAAAAGTTATTATCAATCGGAACCTACATGTGAAGAAAAGATATTCTATAGTACGGAGATTATGATTGGATCTGGACAGTGTATAAATCAGAGGTTCCCAAACTTTTCTGACTCATAGACCCCTTGCCATGTTTTTCGACTTCGGGTAGACCCCTGCTCATCTAATATTAAATTTTTGCCCAAGAGCAACTTAAATGTCTTTTTGACAGCTGGTGCAGAGCTACTTACTTTAAAAGATCAAAAAATTTTAACTGTATCGAGGTATAGTGTTTAAAACTTAAGAAAAACATGTTATTTAATTTTAAATTTAACGATAGATAAAATAATTGAGCAACAAACAAAATGAATCTGGCGCTTCAGTAACTAATTTTCAACATTTGGTATCAATCTTGTCGAGTTTAACCTTAAATTTCTTCGGTATATAGTGTCCAGATTTTGTTTTTGTTTTTTATTTTTTGTCTACCATAGTCAAAGCATTCTCAAATCTAGATTTAAAATCTGAATAGAGGACATTTAAATAAAGGTAGGTTCAAAAACATTATCCTGTGATAAAATGAGAAACTGCGAAAATTTACGATGCTCAATATTATACTCCTTTAGCTTATTTCTGGTAAGATATGCTGTGAAATGATGGTCCTTGTTTTTAATTAAATATGTGCTGTCACCTTGTAATTGTGCAAATTAACCTTATTAAATTTAGTACGTAAATCTGTTAAATAAATAAAATCTAGTTTCCCCTTGATTACATTTTCTTTAAAAATTAAAGTCAAGGTGTGGTTTAATGACAGCCTCTATCGTAGACCCCCATTTACACCTCATGGACCCCTAAATTATTTTTTCACTGACGTAGACCCATTGCAAGTCGTCATAGACCCCTGGAGGTCTATATATACAACTTTGGGAATCACTGGTGTAAATGCTCCAAAGCTTTTGGCGCCATTTGTTATGCAATATGGAAACTAAAATGATCGCATAGCTTGATCCCTTTTTATCATTGTATTAATCTATCAGTTTTTGCTGAATTTCTCATAGCATTTTATTTACCTTTTGGATAATTTTTACTTTTAATTTCTTGTTATTTTTTATATATTTTGTAAATTGTTTTATTATCTTCTTTTTTATTGTAATGAGTTAATTTGTGTTTCAATTTTTTGTGATCATCAACTTTTTTCACACCTAATATGAAAATTGTTTTCTTAAATGAAGGTTGAAATGAATGCAGTTAGCAGACTTAAGCTGCTCATTCTGTGGTCAAGTCTTTACTCACCCCTACTGTTTGAAAAGGCAGTGTAAGAGTCAGAACAGTTGATCATAAGTGTTGTTGTAATGAGTATCAGAAAATTATTCTTACAAGATACTTTTAAAAAGCCACATGATAAGTTAAAATATTTATTATTTCTTTTGAAAAAAAATCGAATTTAAATTTAGGTTAATTAATTTACATTTTATATATAAGTGAAGGTTATATTTCTAATATTCTATGCTTTTATTTTTCTTTAGACAGAGCAAAATTAGAAATATTTCAATGAAATTTACATAATTTCATATATTTGTTTTTTTTTCCAGTCCTTTTTATTTTATTACTAGCTTTTACCCATGGCTTCGCTCGTGTTGATGTCTTTAAATAACCGTTAAAGTCCTAATCATTATCATTAGAAAGTAAATAAAATAATATGCTTGACTGGGACCATTAAAATTTAAAAGTTCTAAAATTGAGCTTAGTTTAAAAAATTGAAAACATACTTCAATATAATTATTAAAAACAAAAATGCAATAACTGAAACAATTAATATTTTAAAAAGTTGAAAGTATCTACGTTTAATAAATAATTCCATTTTAAAAGAGCTCAAAACAGATTATTATTCTAGGATGTATACTATATTATATGTTCTTCCGTCAGGTGCAAATATGTGAAGATTTCGGGCATTGTACACACGCGAACAGGCTACATATATTGGTTACAGAAAAAGCATGGCTTTTCCAAATGCACCCCTGTTACCTGCAATGTTTTCCCTTGCTTTTTGTTAATAGTAACAGCAAAACTGAGTTTGATTGGAAATTGAATTAGTTTTAATTGAAACGGTAGGTCAGTGGGTATAGTTGGATTCGAGATATGATAACACTTTCCCCTTTCCCGGCACCTGTTAAAATAATGGCACAAAGTATATTCTGCATCAATTTTGTGATCCAAAACCTCGTTCCGTTACATAGTCGAGGAGCATCGAGATTTTACATAAGCATTACTGGAACAATTAGTTTTAATTGAAGTTTATGCGAGGGTACACCCGAAAGTTCAATCAAATTTAAGAACTTTGTAGGAAATGAAGTACTTTGTTTTGTATCTCTAATTGTATTTATTGAGAATGTCATTGTTAGGCGCCAATATTGATCTTGCACATAACCAATGATCACGATTTAAATTTTGTTGTAAGCCCAAATAAACTTGAACAATAAGATCTACATCATTTTCTGCTAAATTACAAAATTCTCTGGAAAGTAAAATATAACCCTCGTCATCTGCGTCCATACATCCATCACCGATTTTCAATAGCTTCTCTGCATTACGTCATTATGAAGATGCATTCTCATATTCGTTTTCAGACTGAATTCTTCAACGTTCGCATATAAGCGTGATGATTTAATACAGGCTCTAAGTTTCCTCTGCCGGTGTACCCCTCTGGATTACTGGGAGAGTTTGTCCGAAATCACCAGCCGATAAAACTGACTATATCTTGCAATTGATGACTGTATCTTGCAAGAGCCCTCTCTCGATCGAATTGCTATATACTTAACATTAGGGCTAGGATACAATGAGTCTTGTGTGGAATCAGGAATAGGTAATAGATAAATAGTGGCAGTTAAAAATTTAACTTAGTTATGAAATTCCCAATTCAAACTTGATCTTTTCTTACTTAAAAAAGAGTGGTACTATCACTGGACTGTTTTTCATTATACCATGTTCAATTCAAATTCAAATAAACGTATTTTTGCCCTAATTTCTCTATTTGAACAATTTACAAATAGCTTAATGCTGCTATATATATTCGTGAAAATATTTCTTAGGGTCTTGAGAAACAGATTATCTTTTCAACTACCATTAGCTTGCTTTTCTCTCCTTTGCCTTTCTCTAAAGCTTTCATATTTATTCATTTGTTTTTATCGATATCGATTTTTGGCATTTTTTCAGTCTAAAAATAAAAAATCACTCTATTGAATTTTTCAATATTTAAATAAAAGAAAATGACTCAAAAATTAAAAACGTTCAACTGAATTTTTTTTCTTTAAATACACTCATGTCCATAAATTAAGGATAATTTAGAATCACACAGAAATTGAACTCTAAAATAAAAATTTCACCTGTAGAATTATCACACACATCTTGAAGAAGAATATGCAAATTACAGGAAACCACCAGTTGGCGCGGATAGTACGTCACAATGACAAGAATGTAAGAGAGGGGTATATAAGGAATGGTGGCAAAGAAGTAAAATTGTTCACAAGCGCTCTAAAAGCCTTTCAGTGCAATAACCGCATAGTTATGGCAAAAAAAAGGAAGCATTTGGATGAATTTTTACGTGGTAGAATTATCAGACGACTAGAATGTGGACGTACCCAGCTGGAAGTATCCGAGGAACTTGGAAACTTGGAACTTACCAGAGTGTCATCTCCAGGCTTTGGCAAGATGATGGTAATGTGAGTAGATGTTACAGCAAAGGCCACCCCGAGTTACAACGCCGAACGAGGACCGGTATTTGGCAGTTACTGCCAAAAGTAACAGACGGAGCGCAGCATCAGACCTGTCTCGTCAGCTCTCTTCAGCTACCGGTACGAAAGTTTCAAGGCAGACCGTGTACAGACGCTTAGGGCACATTGGTCTATATGCTCGTAGGCCTGTCAGATGTGTTCCCCTTACCGCAACTCACTGTCGCCTGCGTTTAACCTGGAGTAGAGAGCATGCATTGTGGACACCGCAACAGTGGTCTTGTGTGATGTTTTCCGACGAGTCCAGGTTTAGTTTGTGGTCTGATTCTCACCGGACTTTCATATGGAGAGCGCCAGGTACCCGTTACCACCAAGAGAACACCATTGAACGACACCGTTACGGGGGTGCAGGATGGCTCGTTTGGGGAGGAATTATTCTTGGTTCCAGAACCGACCTGCATGTTTAGAGATTAACGATGACAGGCCACATCTATCGGGATGTCATTCTGGAACAACACGTACGTTTGTTTCTGGGTGCCATGGGTGCTGAATTTCTGTTTATGGATGACAACGCCCGTCCTCACAGTGCAAACATTGTAGACGAATGCCTTCAATCGGAGGATATCACCCGTATGGATTGGCCAGCATACTCACTGGACTTGAATCCAATAGAGCATGTGTGGGATATGCTTGGCCGACGAATTGCAGTTAGTCAAACCCCTCCCACCTGTCTACCGGAACTTCGGAGGGCATTGCTTGATGAGTGGTGTAATATTCCCCAAGATCAGATTGATAATTTGATACTCAGCATGCGTAGGCGTTGTAAGGCCTGTATTGCATCGTCCGGGAGACGTACTCCGTATTAACCATCATACTAACCATGTTATACTGTTTTTTGTAAATAGGTTCTTTTTTGAAATTTGCTCCGGGGAGTAAAAATCGCAATTTTTATTAATTATGTCAAAAATATAGCATCCTTTTTGCTCTTTACCTTTTGTTTAATAAATAGACTTTACAAATAAGTCAAATTTGTTTTGCTTCTGTCTCTTTCTTTGCCTGAACATCATTATCCTTGATTCATGGAAATGAGTGTATTTAAGTGCTGTAACATTTTTTGTGTGTTTGTTAAGTTCTGAAAATATTTTATTCACAAAAACAAATTCTCTTGAACTTAGATTTCCAAAATGGCTGCTACGAACTTTGTGCTTGTAACTGTGGAGGGGGTTGTTGGCGAATTAAAATTAATTGATGGGTGCGTGGACAACTTTAGGGGGTTTGTGAAAGGTTTGATAAAAAAATTAAAATACTTGTAACCCATATTCATTATTAAGAAAGTTAAAGAAGTTAGCACTGATTTTTAGGTGCTAAAACTTTTTTAGAGTGAAATATTATTGATTGGTATATAAAATGCGAGTAATGGGAAGTCGGGCTGAACGCAGGTGCAGCCGTCTATAAGGTTTAAATAGTAACGGAATCTCTCCGCTACATGTAATAACGTCTAAAATATGGCAGTATGAAAGAGTCCAGAGAAGTGAAGACCGAATACAAAATACCGAAAGCAGTTTTATTCTTTGTATCGTTAAAAAGAGAAATTATTTTTAGTACAATTCTCTCATATCTCATACATCTATTTGTGACGGATCTATACGTGACTCTACTAATTCCTTGGGGATACCTCTGGGGAAAAATATTTTATTTCAACCATCTTTCACAGAGTAAGAAAACGTTATTATGCAAATGAAGTATATTATATGAATTCTGTATTCGCGAATTTGAAGAGTAGGCAAGGAGTTGGCAAGTGAGTTGGCGAGTTAGTTTGAGAGTGAAGGATCGGGGAATTATAAGAGCATTTGGAGTTCATCCATGAAAAGGATTACTGAGAGTGGATTCAACGACAGTGATTAAATCCAGATAAGGATCTCCTGCCAAGATTCAAGTGTAGGATCAGCTTCATAAAAGTGCAGGTATCGGGATCCTTGTTTAATTAGATGTCAACTTATTAGTGTGCGACGTAGTTTATATTAAGCGTCTTTAAGCTATTGTGGAATCAGCTGAGGATCCGTATTATTATCCCCGGGATATTGAATCTCACTTCCGCGCTCTACTATCTGATCAGTTATCTTAATTGGATTATTATTGTATCTGATTGATATTTTGGTGTCAATAAATTAATTAGAGGGAACATGTCAGGTGATTATTCAGTTTCTCCCTCACACCTAGCCGGGTCTGCGGGTAGACAAGGGGATGGAAGCAGGAACCTCCCGGCATTACATCTTCATTAACCAAAGTTATACTTTTGTTAAAAATCATTTATACCGTAAAATCCGGCGTATAACGAGCACTGGTGTATAACGCGCATCTATACTTTCAAGCTACATTTTTTTTAATTTTAAGGTATATTCGCCGTATAATGCACACCCCTTTTTTTACGAAGGAACCTTCAATGCTCGATATGTAGCAATGCTCTTATGTTTTAAACCCACTTATTCGAGGTATTATCCCAAGATTTTGTGTGTGTGGGAAAAAATAGTATATTTCTAGGAAAACAACCCCTCAAGTTCATAAGGTATGGCATTTCTTATAAATAAACAGTATTCCAGTCTTTGTAGAAGTCTAAGTTCTTTTTTATGCACATCTTTTTCATTTTATTTTTGAAGCTATCATTTTTATACCCGGCGTACAACGCGCACCCGTCAATTTCCATCTTATTTTGTGTGTTAAAAGTGTGCGTTATACCCCGGATGTTACGGTAAAATTGCCTTATTACGTAATGCTTATCAATATTGCTTTAATCTTTAATGATCATTTTCAGAACATCAAAGTTGAATTTTTAATTCTTTTTCTCCTATGTACTGAAATAGTTATCTCACTTTCGGGTTTACGGCCATCTTTTTGGTATATAATGGGTCCAGTAAGTGTGAGAAACACTGTGACGGATCTATACGTGACCTTCTGAATAATCCTCTTGGGGAAACTTTGGGATTAATTTTCGCGTTAATTCACAGCCATCCGTCAAGAAGAAACCTTGATATGTAGATTAGTTTGACTATATAAAGTCCAAAGGTTTTGTAAATGTAAGATTGAAGGCGCAGAGGAACTGTTGCGGTGATACGTAAGTGAGGTATAATTCCTTATCACAACTGGAGTTAAGAGCGGAGTTTGCCACTATAATAAATTAGTGGATATAGAATTAATAATATAAGATAGATTGGAGTAGATTAAATTAAACAGATTACTTGCGCTTGTTTATTTAGTGTAGATTGTTCTCTTTATTTCACTCCTAGGGTCCTTGTAGTTTCACTTGTGGTTGATTAGTATGCTTGAATAGTAATAAAATAATAATTATTATGGATGTCTCTGCTGATGCTTTGTTTCCCCCCACACCCTTAAGTAGGCGACTTGAAATAGAAGTGAAAAAGCGACTTGAAATAGAAGTCTCGCTCACAACCTACTCTAAAATAAAAGCAAAACACAATTACCAAATACACAAGAGAGTAATTGACGATTCGAGCTTTATATATATTTAAAATCTTTACTGCCCGTTTCTTTTTAGAGAAAACTGAGCAATTAAATAGTATTCAATATTAGAATTCACACTGATATGGGAAATCACATGCAAATACTTTGAAAAGATAGAAAAGCTCAAAATTTATAAGTGGGACTTTAATTTTCAATGCGCCTTTCTGCATGATTTTTTACAGTTCAATTTTAAAATTAATTACTTCTGAGGAAAAAATATATTTAAAAATGAAACTATATTTTTAGTTTGAGGAAATACTTCACTTTCAATAAAGTAAAGAATAATTTTTTTAAAATTTGTTTTCGTTTAGAAGATGAAAATATTTGCAATATATTAAAATCTAAATAGTAACGAGGATGATTATTAACGAATTTTTATTCTAATATTAAATATTTCCACTATAAAAGACAATGATTTGAAAATATCCATATACATCACAATGATTTTTAAAATAATTAATTATAATTTCTGAAAAAAAATAATCCCCCTCGATTGATCTTTTGTAAAATATATAGTTTTAAAACCTTTTTTCTTCTTTCTAACGTAAAGAAAAAGAATTTGATTTTCATTCGTCTTTCTTATAATACAATCTAAAAAAAATTTACATGTGTGATTAATAGATATCTTTATAAAGAAAATCATACTGATATAATGAATAGAAAGATAATGATATAGTTAATAGAAAGATAATATGAGATAGTTAATAGAAATATAGATAAGAGATAATTAATATAAAGATAAATGAGATAATTAATATAAAGATAAATGAGATAATTAATAGATAGATAATGAGAAAATGAGTTTAAATAGAAATGAATAGAAATTATTCATTATACTGAGATAATGAACAGAAAAAAAAATAAGATGATTACTTTAAGAATGTACGTAAGATAAACAAGCAGAAAATTTTAAATGAGAGCAATTTTTCCTTAATTTCACCTTTTAAGTAAAATTGTTTCCAAAAATCTGTAATATAAAGAGGTAAAAATGAAAGTAATAATATATCAAGTAGCTTCATTCATTTTTTCATTATTAAAAAAAGCCTTATAATTCCCCAAAACAGAGCAATACTAAAATTTTTGGTGAAGAATAATATGCATTTTAAAAATAATATTTGATCATTTTATTTGTAATTCGGAAAAATTAAACGGGATCGAAAAGAAAACATTTTTTTAAAAAAAATAATAATTTCGCATTCACTCGGAATGATTTGGTACACCTGAAGAATGTTAATAATTCAAAAAAAATTAAAAAAGAGATTTTATAATTAATGCGTGAAAAAAATTAATATAGAAAAAGAGATCATTCAAGGCACACTCACGTTGAACAGGATTCAATGTCTCTCCCACATCCTTCACAACTTCGGGCACCACGTTCACGAGTTCCCTCAAAAAGCAATCGCCCACAGCAACCAAGAAACACAAGAGAAGGGTTGACCGCTTCATTTGCAATCCGATTAATGAATGAAAAAGTGTTTCTCTAACCGCGGAGCGTGATTTCTCTCGGAGCTCTCTTGATTAGGGAGAGAGCTCTCTTTTTATTCATTCTCTCCACATCCACGGAGAAGGAAAACAAGAGAAAAAATAGAAAAAAAGAAACCCACAAATCGCTTTCTAGTAAAAGTGGTGCGTTGTCATTGTTTTCGATTCCTATTGTTCGCTCTACCGCTAAATGCTTTTTTTTTCTTTTATTTTTATATTACGCGCGATGATTTCGGTTAATGATGTGGACAATACATTTAATTGTTTTTGAAAAGGAATTAGTATTTGTCAATCCTTCTTCACGGTTTTTTTTTTTTTTTTTTACCATTTTGAGTTGAAGTGAAAGTGGTAAGCCAAAATTAGAATGATACGCTGAACAATTATTTTTATTGCTTGTACCATTTACGGATTAAGTTGAGTGCTTGAATGGGTTCTTTTGTTTCTTTTTTTTTCAGTTTAAATAACTGGCAAATCAACCTTCACAATAATAAGAGAAAAAAATTTCATTTTGAAGGGGGGGAAAACATGACTATCCGTTTCACTTTTTAAAAAATTCGTTTGTTTTCTTCATTTGTCGGAAGTTGTTGATTATCAACCTTGAATTAAATGGTTCGTGAGGCTTAATAGTCACTTACCAATCCAACCTGTTCTTACACTCGCTACATATTATCCTTTCATTTGAAGAAAAAAAAGTTTGAGGATGCAATGACTAGAGAGTGAAAGAGAGTTATTGTACAAATCAAAGTCATCAAAAGAAACAAGAAAGGTTTGAAGAATATTAATCTAACAAGTAAAAATATTTTATTACATACTTCGCTATTTTTATTGTTTTCAGAGCGTGCATAATTTCAACATTGCAACGAAATGCATGTTACTATACTACATTAAATTGCATTTAAATAAAACAAATACTTTAATAACAGACTCCTTGAAAAAGATTAAATCGTGATCGTAATGAAACTATCGACAGATATCAATTAAAAAAAATTATAGTACTATTTTCTCCGGAATATTTTATATTTACTCATTTTCGTTATGTTTAAATGCTTAAGATGATAGATTAAATTAAAATGTATGGAAACATTGTGAACTGTTTATGAAAGATTTATTAGATCTTATGTGGCCATGACACTCAATTGGTCATGGTCATGAATTCGCGATCGGCGTTCTGGGCTCGTGTCATGTTGCCATTTCAGATTAATAAGTTGCTGTTTTAGATTAGATTTAATTCCAATTTGCATCGCTACCTGAAGCAACATGAGAGCTATTGGCAACGAACCTCGAAATGTTGAGCCATGGTCAAATGACGAGGAAGAAACCTGAGATGTGTGGTAACCACCTCCATACTTCCACATCGTATCAAAGAGAGGACTTTAAGCCTCGACAAATTTAACGTGCATCAAGTCTTTTTCATCGCAGTTCTTCAGTGGCACTAAGATTCATACCCGCGAATCGATAAAGTCGGCAGCGAGTTTGCGATCATAACTGCCATGATAATTGTAACTGTAATGTACATTGGTGTCCAAAAGTTAAGCATAAATCGTAAGATGCGAAAAACATGGAGTAAATATTCGTAAAATTATTCCAAATTTCTTGCGGATATTAATTGGGTGAAGAAGAAACATTGGGTTTATACAAAACTTTTCAGTCTACTACGTCCTGCGCGAATCACCGGCGCATGTCGGAACGCGGAGAAACCGATTCATGCAGCATAGGCAACTATGACAAGTTTCATGCAACTGCTGTGCGAAGGAACGTTGTTAACCATCAAACAAGGTGAATGATGGCACAAAAACGCCAATTGGACATGTTTACGAAAGGAAGAATCGTTGGAATGCTGGAATCCTCACGATCACAAACCGAAGTGTCTCGAATTCTGAATGTGAACCAGTCTGTGATCTCAAGACTGTGACAGAGGTTTCAAAGAACGGGAGATGTTACCCGACAACCAGTATCAGGTCGACCAAGAGTCACAACCCCTCGCCAAGACCTATATCTGGTAATAAGTGCACGACGTCAGAGGGGCAATACTGACAGAGTACTGGGTTCGGTGCTCACAGTCGCCACAGGAATACGAATTTCGAGACAAACTGTTTACAGGAGACTCAATCATCCTGGCCTGTATGCTAGAAGACCAGCAGTTTGCATTTCCCTCACGTCTGCGCATAAACGCGCTCGTTTGAACTGGAGTTTGAAACATCAACATTGGAGTGTGGAAGAGTGGGCCAATGTGATTTTCAGTGACGAGTCCCAGTTTAGTCTGAGTAGTGACTCTCGGTGGGTAACTATATGGAGAGAACGTGGAACACGTTTTGAACCAAGAAACATAACGGAAAGACATCCTTTTCCATCAAGGGAAGTAATGGTATGGGCAGACATCATGATGGACGGCCGCACAGACCTCCATTTCTTTGACACGGGGTCTGTGACTGCTCAAAGATACAGGGAAGTTCTTGAACCTTATGTTCGCTTGTTTCGAGGTGCTGTCGGTCAAGACTTCATATTCCTGGATCGGTCAAGACTTCATATCATTAGTGCGCCATGTCACCGAGTGGTACTGATTGATGACTTCCTTGAAACGGAAAACATCCAGCGCATGTCGTGGCCTGCGAACTCCCCTGATTTAAATCCTATCGAGCATGTATGCTCGGGAGACAAATTGCAGCCCTTTCGCACCCACCAAGCTCCGTTACAGAACTGAAGAGAGCTCTCCAAGAAGCTTGGAACCGTTTGAACCCACAACTCATTCATAATCTCATAGCAAGTATGGTAAATCGCTGTGCAGCGTGCCTGGCGGTCAGAGGTGACCACGCGCCTTATTAAACTGCAGCATCAGTATTTTATTTATTTTCTTTCATTTTTTCTTTAAAGTGTGAATCCTTGATATGCTCCGTTTTCTTTCAAACTGCTACTTTGGATAATAAAATTAATTATTATCATTCTTTTGATTTGCTTCCTTATTTTATAACCATTTTACACTCGCGTATCACGTTTCCCGCCATTCTGATTTACGGTTCCTTCTTTATTCACATAATTATCAATTATGCTTAACTTTTGGACACCAGTATATATATACATATCATTGTGAAAACTGAATATTAGCAACTTTTGTATCGTTGTTTGTCTTGTTGCTGTGTTATGGCAACGATGAATGCTACATGTAAGTAATAAAGCTGTATTTTAACTGAACTACTTGCATTTTCAGATTCTATATCTTTGGAAGAACATATTAAAAAAGAAACCTGTAAACATGGAGTCAGGAATTTTACCGATGGAATCGAATTGAAAAGATTCATTGAAGCAATGTCAAATATCTTATAGTAGTTTTGTAGATATAATATTGATGTGTGTGTGTGTGTGTAGTAAGTGATACAACATGGTACAAAATTATTTCAATCAATTTGTCAAAACCCTGTTGTCGCTTGTGGATTTGGATACACAGAATCAAGAGAAATTTTAATAAAATCGTCATCTTTATTTTATGTATCAATTTATTGTCATATCTTAACTTAAACAAAGAGAACGGTCGACTTAATTACTAGCCAAGACATCCATAGAGCAATTAATTGGATCACTTAACAGACGGTTAAATCCCCAGCACTGGTGATCTTTCTCCTTTGGGATCTCAAATCATTTTCATGAAACGCCGACAGCTTCAGTTATTATAACTTCAGTACCCGCCGGACGACGAACGACTACCTCTTTCTCTTTGCTTGACTTTAAATAACAACACATGTTTGCATCAAGCACAGTTTTTAAACGGAAAGTGATTTAATAATTATACAACAGTTAAGTAGCACTTTTCCCAAGAGGTGTAATAGGAATCGCGAATGGGACCCTTTACAAATGTAAATTATAAGAGTTTTGAAAAGTTACACTTATCAAAATACTAGTATTTTACTTACCATTAAAATTGCAACACCAGGAAGGAATGATTTGACGAACGTCAAAATACCATGGAAGAAGTTGGGATGTGCAAAATACTAGTATTTCAACATATTTAGACGACGCAGGAGGGAGAAACGACATCTGAAGCACTGCATAAAAGAAAAGTTGTATACTGGATTTCTCATTCGCAAAGCTCTTTTTAAGGTCGAAGTTTGCTCAGAATATCGTGCTTTGCCTCAAATAATAAGAAGAAACGCGTACTAGCAAGTGTAGGAATCCGATAGAGGCAGGTTGTTTATCGAGAATGTGGATCATCGTTTTGTGGCATCATCCGTCACACAGATCAAATTCCACCAATTGTCATGCGAAAATGGAATCAATGGTTTGACAAGGGTTATAATGAACGATATGATGAATCTCCGCACTCTCCCACGATTAACTTCCGAGAAGGCAGACATAACGTGAGGTCGGCTCTGCAATGCCGTACAACCACATCAAGGACAGAAATTAGATCCAGAATTACAAATATTTGTGAAATATATCTAAGAGGGCAGTCTTAAACCATACAAAAAGGAAGACAATAGTGTAAAAACATATTATCAAATTAAAAATAATCTTGAAAGTCAAAAAGGGTTATTTAGCCCTGAAAAATTAGTTGTACCTTATAGTTTGAGAAAAGATATGTTACAACTAATTCCCGAAGCTCATTTTAGGGTAAAGAAATGTAAGAAAAGGGCTGGAGAAATAATGTATTGGCTAGTGATAAACGAACTCAAACGTAGAAACAGTAATATCAGAGTGCGTAATATGCAAAAAAATTTTAAGAAGCTTATAGTAAAGAGAGCCATTAAAACCTCACACCCCTATAGACCTTTTTAAAAGACAGAAGCTTATGTAATAGGCAATGTAAGTTATCTAGTTGTAATGGACTATTACTCAAAATAAATAGAAATGGTTGCATTTCTAAATAAATGTGCACATGTGGTAATTACTAAACTTATATATATATATATATATATATATATATATATATATATATATATATATATATATATAAATCGGTTTTCTTTAGATATGGTGTTCCAAACATCGTAATTTCTGATAATATGCCATTTAATAGTTATAATTATAAGAATTTTGCGAATGATCCTCACTACTCCCCAAGTAATGGAATGGTTCATTGAGCAGTAGGAATTGCAATAGTATTATGAGAAATGAAAAGGAAGGTTATTCATGGGATTAATGGAGTATAGAAATACCCCAATACCAAGTCTTGATCCGTATCCCGCTCAAATGATGTTTAATATTTGGGGATTAAAAGCCAAATTACCAATCTCAAAAAAATTATTAAAAGCTAAATTATTTAATAAAATTCGAGAACACAGAATAATCAGATAAAGCATTGAGAAGTTCTATTATGACAAAACTGCCCATCTGTTTCCTAAGCTTAAGCCAAAAAAAAAAAAAAATCGGCAGTTATAGAGACTGCTGATAGAAGTGAAAACTTAGAACTTTTTTAGTATTAAAATTTGAAATTTCACAATGTTTGAATTAAAATTATCAACATCAATCTGGTTTTCGCATCTATTGACACTCCGAGTAACAACTAAATGCATGTTTTTATATGGTTTTTTTATTATTCAAATATATTACGGGCTGTCCAAGCTCATGGCAATTTATAAATACAATTCGACTGAAATAACAATTAATATACAACCATATTATTTATGGATAGTATTTGTATTTACTTAAATTTCAATGTACTTGATTTTTAACATTATTTTAATTGTTTGCAACATTGCCATCATTAATTTCAACAATACTTAGACTTTTTGTACTTTCAATTATTTCATTTTGTTCTAAAAAAGATACAACGGGCTTATGATAGCTAAAGTAAGAAAGGAAAATGTTTGATTCAAATTTATC
The DNA here is from genome assembly GCA_019973975.1 of Trichonephila clavata. Lineage (NCBI taxonomy): Eukaryota > Metazoa > Arthropoda > Arachnida > Araneae > Nephilidae > Trichonephila > Trichonephila clavata. Next base: position 109,256 of record BMAO01030063.1, read on the forward strand.
TAAGTATCGCGTAAAAACCGCATCGATCGTCGTTTTATATTTTGTAGTACTGAGTTTTCGATCATTGGACATATTTAAATTAAATGTTTCATTTAGAAATTCAATAACTGGTAGATTTTTATCATCTGCGTAGTTAATATTGAAGTCTCCACTTATAATCATCGGTACATTATCATATTTTTCGCCAAATCATTTTTCGAGTATTTCAGAACCTTCTTTTGTATAAATCATCAAATTTTCGAATAAAAATTGTTGTACCTGTCTCATAAATTTTCCAGACGAAATATAAACGGCAACCATTAATATGTATTGCCCATTCTCGGAATCGCAACGAGCAATGCACGGTATATACACATTGTGAACTTTTCACTAAATCCATTCAATTTCACTTATAAGATATACACAGCCCTATACGTCAGCTGTATAGCTACAGAGATACTGCTATTTGCATTTCGGTGATGCGAACGCATGAGATTTCACCTATCCAAAAAGTGTCTAAGGCGAACAGCACACTGCGCGTGCGCCAGTCAGAGCATGTCGGTGGCGCGAACCCATAAGATTTTCCCCTACCAAAAAGTGCCCAACGCTGCTAAAGAAGTTTTCACTTGAAAAAATTGTAAAAATATTGAATTGTAAAAATAAAACTTGGGAAACTGCTAAAATAGTCTCAAATTTCATCCCCAATCACTCAATCATATTTTATTAAAAGACCAGTCTGGTAAAATCCTAAGACATAACGGATAGCGTATTAGAAAATAAAGCACACCTTTTAATATACAAAGGTAATTCAAAAATTTAAGGGACTTTAGCAATTTATCCTTCCAAGATTTGGTAGCAGAGCTAGTATCCAACGCTGAATGAGAGGTTATCGGTACCACATCTATACAACGAGTCATTTGTCTTCCCTCGTAGTCGTTGGAGTGTAGTAGACAATTCAGCATGGCAACTCCATTGTCGATCTTTACCAAGGATAGAAGAAGAGCAATGATTCGTTTTTGTTTACGGAAAGTGTGATACCTGAGCTAGATACCAGCCATCCCTTCCATCATTGTACCCTCAACGATTTGCAGTGTTTGACATCGATGCAATGCATAATCTTTTATCGTCACCTAAAGAAGTTCTTCCCTGTTTGAAGCGCTCTAACTATTCGTAAATCTTTCTTCGGGATAAGCAGCTGTCACCATATTACGCTTCCATGCGACGTATAATTTCGGCAGGTTTCACACCTGCCTCAAACAAAAAGAGAATCACAGTCTCCCTTTACTTCTTGGTGTAGATCAACAATGCAGCTGCCATGTTGAACGGTCTGCTGCATCCCAACGACTACAAGAAAAGACACGTTGTATAGAAGTGTTGCCGACCACTCAATACTGGATACAAGCACTGTTGCCAAGCTTTTGAAAAAGAAAAAGTTCCTTTACTCCCCTCGTAGAAACAGATCCTAATAACGAAAATACTGAATCAGAATGGAAAGTCAAAGATATTGGCGACTCAGCTAACAGAAGTCGCTGCACGTTGACATTCTGAGGGAAGTTTAGACAGTTTATGTCATCTTCTATTGACCCTGGTTCAAAATCATGAGGTCCAATATATATAGGGAGAGAGTGAACTAATATAGTAGAAATTGAAAAAAAGCATGATCAGTCTGCATTGTTGTAACAATGCACACCCGGTTTAGCTAGTTTGGCTGAAAAACCGGTTTTCGACGCCAACTTTTATCATTGTTTTAACAGTTACATTGTTACAACAATGGAGACGAATCTAAGCCGGCGTCGAAAACCAGTAATTAATTTAATTAATTAACCAGTAATTAATCAATTAATATTGGGAAAAAACTGTATTAACATCAAGTATCAACCACTACAAGTTTAAAAAATTTATTTGAACTTGATTGGATGAATAGAAAGTATTTTATTAACGATTGAAAATTTGAACAAGATATATAAATATATATATATATATATATATTTATATATCTTGGGATATATATGGATGTTATCCAATAAATCAATAGTAATTCTAAAATATGTTATCAGATGAACTAGAAAGCTCTTTAAGCAAATTACGTAACAAAAAACATATTTTTTTTTATCCCTGTAACATTGTTTTATCAAATAATGTATCATAAATAATATATTAGAAATTTTTTCCTCTCTATAATAACAAAATAAACTGAATTTTGATTTTGATTTTTGAAGGCTTTAATATTTATTCCATAAATATCTTTTAAATAAAATGTATAAAAACTGAAGTACGCGATACATGAAAAAGAGCTTATTATGCGTCATGAGTTGACGTTTTCATCACTAGTATACCTCTTTCCTTTGGATGAGGTAAACTTAGGATAGTTTCATTTATGCATGTATATATATATCAGTAGGAAATCTTAAATATTCCATAAATATAGTTTTCTTATAATGAATGAATTTGTAAAATACTCATGAATTTTAGTTGTATTTTTGAATGAGAAAGCTTAATTTATAGTAGGGTAAGATCTTATTTCAGAATTCATTTCCTGTTTTTAAATTATGTGAAGAAAATTCAAGAATCACGATTTGAATAAAATTACGATTTATTTCGAAATTATGCTGATTCAAGAAAACTAAAATATTGTGTAGACTGCTTGATGACTGTCCAAAGGAATTGAAGAAATTAGATTAAGTACAAAACATAACAGGTAACGCGTTCTTCGCACATGTGAATTGAAAATATTGCAATCAAGATAAAAGTACAAGAAATTTTATATAAAGTCGAAATTTAATAAATATTTTGAATAATTTTATTAGTAAATTATTAATTAAATTTCAAAAGAAGAAAAGTAAAACAAAACAAAAAAATAGTGAAGTCAAACAAATAAATAGAACTGAATTACCCGGTATTTTCCAGGTTCATATGCCATTTAATATATAAATATATATTTTTGAAATGTATCTTAGCCAAAGATAGCTTTAAAGGCACTGTGGGAGATGATTTCCGCAAAACCTTGGTTCATAGCGGATCTCTACTCTACAAAGGAAACATAACTGCCAAATTTAAAGAATGTATGTCTAATAATTAAAAAAGAGAATTTTTCATTTGTAAGCCCACCCGCAATTCTCTTGAGAGTCGATTTCTGCAAACTCCGTTCTTTGCAGATTTCTACTCAACAAAAAAAAACATGCTTTCAAAATTCAAGTCTGTAGGTCTAATACTTCCAGGGATCTCGTGATGAAGGAATGATTGTGAGGCGCTTTTCTCTACATATACATAGAGGTAGATTACCTTTTGTGTCTCTGTAGCCCCTCTTGGAAGCTTGATTTCTGCAAAAATTGTTTTTGATGAATCTCTACTCAACAAAAGAAGCATTGCAGCCAAATTTCAGCTCTGTAAGTCTTATATGGTTCAAAATCGGGAAATTTTTATATTCCCCCCTCGGGAAGCAATATTTGCAAAGCCCGTTCTTAGTGGATCTTACTCAAAAAAAAAAAAAAAAAAAAAAAAAACCTGCCTCCTAAATTTTAGGTTTCTGTGTCTGATAGTTCTGTAGATCTCATGCTGAGAGAGTGGGTAACTTTTCCCCCTTACATGTAGATAGATTACCTGTAAGTTCCACTTGGGATTTAATTTTCGCGAAATTCCTTCTTAGCGGGTATCTATTGAACAAAAGAAACTTAGTAGAGCGAAATTCTAAATTTATAGGTCTCATAGCTCAAAAACGGAAATTTTTTTGTCCTTCCCTCGGTGTCTTGGGAATCAATTCCCACGAAACCCGTTCAAAGTGAATCTTTACTTAACAAAAGAAACGTGCTTACGAAACTTCAAATCTGTAGGTCTAATAGTTTCAGAGATGTCTTGATAAATGTGTGAGTTTTAGCAGTTTTTCTCATATATATATATAATCAAAACTTCTCTACAAGTGAGAGATGAGTAAACATGATTAAAACTGAAAAGAATTGAAATTGCAAGATAACCAGACAACAGAATGAAAAAGGAAATATGAAAAATTAAAATAATAGAGTTAAATATAAAAAATATAAAAGAATGGATGCTACAGTAATATCAACATTGCAGCCTTAGAACTCTTATATATATATATATATATATATATATATATATATATATATATAATTATATATATATATATATATATATATATATATATATATTGTGGCTAATACTTTTTACTATCTTGACTAATTTAGGTTTTATAATTTGCATATAACTTGTAATCTATGAATTATATATATAAACAAATTGAACGAGGTAAAGGACATTGATTTACATGAATAAGGAATTTCTTTTCTGTGACTTCAAAGAATAAATGAAGTTTCGATATTGAAGCAAATGTAAAATAATGCTCCGTCAAAATCAATGTATTTCTTTTCTCTCTTACTGCGAATGCACCGTTCTCTAACCTTTAATAAATTTAAGTGTGAAAAGAAAATATCTTTCAGGTAAAAGATTAATATTTTTGGGGAAAAAAATCATTTATATTCGTAATGAAGTCTTTTATATATATAATTATTTTTTTTGAACAAGAATAAAATCTAACAGGAAAAAGATTTATATTTAAAAAAAATAATCATTTATATTCATAATGAAATCTTTTTATATTTAATTTTTCTTTTTGAACAGGAATAAAATCTAGAGCACAGGAAAAAGATTAATATTTTTTTTTTTTAAAGTCAGTTATATCCGTAATGAAATCTTTATATATTTAATAATTCTTTTTAAACAAGAATATTTAAACATGAAAAGATCGTTTGGAAATTGTATCATCCGAATGATGTCGAGGTGAAAATCATTATATCTTTCGTCATTATTTAAAAAAATGTCATTATGAATAAATTGGTTTCGAAGAAAACGTACTAATTGATTATTTGTAAATATGACTCATTTAATTTGACTCGGAAAACAAAATATTCGAACAAGAAGATGGAAGACTACAGTGTTCTTTTTATTTAAAACTTAACTGTCACTAAATAATACTAGGCATTACACGTCTGCTTTGTTTAGTACTTAATGATGTTTTATGACTCCATATACTGTTAATTACTGATATCTAAGTCTTACCACTAAGCTATCAAATGTATTGAAAATTTTTCTTACACCCCTCGCCTCTTTATTTAAAAAGGACAAGACTTGAGTTTTTAAAATTGAAGTCTATTTATTTTCTTCACCCTCGCAACCCATCCTAGGAGTCAATTTCCACCTTACCCTTTCTTAAAGGGTCTTTATTCAACAAAAGAAACATGCTTACGAAATTTCAAGTCTAAAGATTGCATAGTTCAAAATGGGAAATTTTGAACCCTCCTCATTCTACCCCCCAATTCTCCTAGTGTGTCAATTTTGGTTTAACCTGTTCGAAGGGAATCTCTACTCAACAAAAGAAACATGCTGACCAAATTTCAAGACTAAGTGTTGTAGTTCAAAAACAGGAATTTATCTTATACATTCACCTCCTTGGCAAACGACTTCATTGAAACCCTTTCTTAGTGAGTCTCTGTTGAAAAGAAACATGTTAGCCAAATATCAAGTGTGTAGGTATAAGAGTTCGAAAAGTGGGAATGTTTATCTATTATGCTTCCTAACACCTCGCAACCCACATGGGAGTCGATTTCCACAAAATCCAGCTGGGTGGCGTGGTTGGTTTGTCACTGGCCTTCTGCATCCAAGTTTGCTGGTTCGACCCCGGCCCAAGTCGGTGGATTTTCATGATGCAGAAAATCGACAGCGGTTATGTCAAAAATTCATTAAGTGTCCATTTGGCTTGGGTGCTCTCGGCAAATTTAAATCCTAATACAGGTTCGCATTGTCAGAGCTCAGGTACCTCCATCTGTAAAGGACCTGGGTGTCAACATTACCTGCTTCGATTGGTAACCACCTACACGGTGCCCCACTAAAAAGAGATACCAGCTTCCGGGGAATGTACAAGGTCTGCAATGGTTAAACATCAATCCAAAGCCCATTAGAAATAAAAGAAGAAGAATCTCTACTCAACAAAAGAAACATGCTTGCTATATTACATGTCTCTAGGTCTGTTATTTAGATCTCGTAATGAATGAGTGAGTCTTTTCTCATTTATTTATATAGATAAATAAATAAATGTTTATAATGCTTATTTCAAGCTTTCCTAATTATAAATAAGTACTTATTTTAGCGGTTTTAAATATTTAACTCCCATGTGGCTAAAATAAAAAAAAATTAATCATAAAAGAGCTGTAAATTACACTTTTTAGAGGCAAAACAGAAAACTTTTTATTTATAAGACACAAAATTTCCGCGGTTACGCTTTCATGGAAACCTAACTTCTGATACATTAAGCAATGCTCTAATTTCTTGTTATAATGAAAGTTGTTGCAACCAATAAGAATAAAAAGATTTCGATTGATAAACTTTATTTTCTTTAGAATATCTTGAAAAAAAGGAAGGTGAACTTTGATTTCTTTTCAAGGATATTAAAAATAAAACCATTACATCCTTCACACATCACACACACTCAAAAATTATTTGCCTTATTTTCCTTGAAAAAGAAAAGTGGATTGTAAAATCCAGGTAAAAGTTATCATTAAAAGGGACACATTCTTAATATCAAAGCAACCATTACGTTTTAATAGTTTTCATAAAATAACAACAAACTTGTTTTATTTTTTAAAAAAAGCTTTTTAATCTCCATATCTACATTTCTTTCTTTTAGTTTATATCAAATGATGTCAAGCCTTAAAGTCAAAATACTCCTTAAATGACGTCATATCAAATTTCCCATATCTTGATTCACATCTATACATGCACTGAGACTTCCCTTTTACGTATAATCTAGATCTCTTAAATCTATGTTAATCTACATAATTAAACTCAAAAATCACACACACACACACACACACACACACATATATATATATATATATATATATATATATACTAGCTGACCCGCAAACGTTGTTTTGCCATATAAATTATTTCTAGATAATATTTTGGTAGTCAAATAAAAATTAATCATCTCATTGTAAGTGTGTGGGGATGTGGTATATGACTGAAAGAGGAATGGAGTGCTGCGAACGATGACGGCCTATAAAAGTAACAAAACTCCAAACATTCATTTTTTGAATTCTTTGTACTTTTATTATTTTAACTAATAAATTTCAAATTACATCTCTATCACAAATTGTGACAATTAAAAAATAACTTTATCAGTCTCTTAGTGCAACGGAGTGTACAATATTTTTAGTAAGTCCATCTTTAGCCAACACAAACAAACTAGATGGTTTGCCCACGCGAGAACATGCCGCGTATAATGGTCCGTGTGTACGCCAAGGTGTGCTCAAATATAAGCCACAAACGGACATCGTTTGTCTTTGAGACTTATTGATTGTCATTGCGTATGCCAATCTAATTCGAAGTTGAATCTGCTTGAATTCAATTGGCACAACTGTTGGAATAATAAGGATTCGTGCTAGTAATATATCTTCCTCTTTCGAACTTGCCATTCAAAATGCTCGCCTCGACAACGTTTTTTATCAATTTTTAATGACTAATCATGTGCCATTGCATGGCCGTGGCGGGTTCAAATTACGAAGCAAAATAACCGGAGATACAACCTTCAGTTGTAAATGGTACGGTGGCATACCTGGCAAATCTAATGAGTTCAAAAACTCTGCTGGAAAATTTACAGCTTCGTTGGTATCGCAAACTGTATTGATAGATTTGTATGACATCAAGTCCCCTGGAATCAACTGTTGTATCATGAAATTCAAATAGTTGACGTCCACATTTTTTGCTGCCAAAATTGCTCTTTCTGCCAGCCGCTCATGATTTAAGTATTGTATGTGTATATCGGGAAATATCTGGTCAATGAGAGCATTTTACGAGTTAATGATTCAGCAGAAATCGGTCGGCAATTTTATGCATCCAGTGTTTTCATGTACAGCTACTTTTCCATCGCCGATATCTAACAGTTGTTTTGAGAATGTTTCAGTGGATGGAGAAGCATTTGAACGCGTATATTTACTTTCAGCTGTACTTTTTCAACATTACGCCACATTGGCGATGATTTCAAGCAAGCGTTGATCTCATTAGCGCACGTTTAACGTGGATTGACATGACAATGGTTCAGGTGGTGTTTCAAGTTCTGGTTGCTGCACTTTTTCTGACGCGTAACACATCCTGGCTGGCTCATTTTTTTAAATTTAAGCGCATTACAATACGGACATATTCCTTGTCCATAGCACCGATTTCCACATTCGAATGACGTAACATTTAGCATCGGGCTCATACTCGAATGCTAGACGACGGAATGAATAAGATGTAAATGCTCTATGTACTTGTTGGCGTTGTTGGTCATTTGCTCCGCGTGTGTCAAATAAGAATCGACATGATTGTCTTTGTTCTAATCGTCTTTGTTGACTCTGTTCAACTCATGCCTCTTGTGATTGCGATTCACGCAACTACGCCGTGTTCACACGCGCATATTCATTATCATGTTGCATTTGTTTGCCTGTTCTTTGAGCTCTTCTATTTCGCATGGCTGTAGATTTAGTCGTTCGACGGCCCAAATCAGACCCTTTGCGTCTGGCTGGCACTGTTCACTGTACAAAGCACACAAATAGATCAAATTGAATTACTTAATGGTAGAAAACAGTATACTGATAATGTATCTGTTCTTTTATTATTTTACCTATACTTTTCACAATTATAAAATACGCATATATTTATCTTTTAATTGAAAATGATTCCTGAAAATATTGCGAGCACTGAGTATTACAGTTTTATTAACTGTCATTTAATAATAAATAAACTAATAAAAATAAATAAGAACTCATAAATGTCTGACAATATTCAGAAATGGTTTATACAGGTAACACAATAATTGCTGTTAGCGGGAGCTCGAGACATTTTTTGAAAACTATTGATTTATATATGAGATCACTTAATTAATTGAACGTGAGAACTATATTGAGCAAAATGGCAATAACTGATCTCGTGTCATTTATTTGAAATAATGATAAAGTAAAAGTAATTAAATTTTTCGCAAATATTTTTTATATTTTTGTTTTATAAACGGATGCAATATATGAATTTTGAAGAAAAGATATGTACAAAAAATAATAAAAAATAAACTTTTCACTCGCCAAATTTGGTGATTTTTGACTTGTTATAGACACCCCTTTTGCTAGTGTAACCCATGAGCAGGGTGATTTGGACGGTGGAACAGAGAAAAATCACATCTGGCCCGAAACCGATTTTCGACGCCAAGCGAAATAAACGGCGAAAAAAGCAACACACAGGGGGAAAACAATTACGCGTTTTAAGGTTTTTAATTAATATCTTTTCAACTAATTGCAATATCAGAATGAAAAATAGTTTACGTCCTATTCTCAGACCTACTGAATATGCGCACAAAAGTTCGCGAATCCCGGAGAAGGCATGGATGTTTGTAAATGTATAGTGCCTTCGCGGCATAGGGGTACTCTAAAATAGGTGTGTGTGTGTATGAGAGAGAGAGAGAAAATTTTTAATATTCCTTTTTACAAAATAGTATCAACGATCTCAGACAAATTTACTCACAAATTTTGGGAGAGAGTCAGAAGAGTAGAGTGCAAGTACTGGAACGAGTACAGATGCGCAATGCAGAGACTCAAGACTGATTTCTCTATCACATGCGGATTTTCTTATGAAGAAAATTCAATTTTCGCTACTAATGACTCGCTGTACTCCTACTCCGCAGTCGCTAATGCCCTTCCATCAAAACAGCCTAACCTAAACCTAATTAACATGAGATCAAATGAGGCTGATGCCATTCCTGACGATCTAAAATCCTGCGCTCTGGAAAACGATCGAACACAGATATCCAGCTACACTGACGGCTTAAACCTTCCAGAAGCAAACGGAACCGGTGTGGGTTGGTTCTGTCGGCTGTTTGTGGGCTCATTGGCTCTGGGAAAAAACACCACCAACTACAATGGCGAGGTCTTGGCTGTCTGTGAAGCTACAATGCAATTACTAGCTGCTGGCCTACCTCCTGCAAAAGTTGTGTTCTTTATAGACTCCCAAGCTGCAAATTGAGCTTTAAGCAGCAATACATCAACTGACTGCCTTAACACAGTTCAGTACCGAACTAAAATTGTGGAGCTAATCTCATATGGCTGAACTGTGACCTTGCAGGGGGACCTAAGTTATTTTTTGGAATCCCCGGCAGTGAGAGAGCCGGACCAAAAAACCAAGCAGGGAGCCGAGTCGTCTCAACTGGAAGTCCCCTTGACGCTTAGAAGAGCAAAGAGCATTATTTCCTCATTCATTGACAAATATAATACCGTGACCCAAAAACCCAAGAGCCTTGGAAAGCCATGGGAAATTCTGGTCAATGTGGGTCCAATCTCGAGGCACCTAGAGAAAGCCAAGCTGTTGCCCGCTTTCGCCTAACCACCGGGCATGACTTTTTGGGAGTATACCTCCACTGGCTAGGCCTGGCTGCAGACGAGGCCTGCTCACTATGCGGCCATGCTAGAATGCATGGCAACCACCTGTTCCAATACACTGGATTCGATGAACACCCGAATAATGACATCGTCAGTCGCTACTGGGAGGCTCGGCGTCAAATGATCAAGAAGCCAAGCACGGGTGTTGGATAAATGAATAAATAAACAATATCAGTAATAAAGCTATTATTAAAAAAATAGCAAAGATCTTATTATAATTGTTTAAAAGAGACATATACACTGCTGGCCACTGTAAATGCAACACCCTGAAGGAAGCACGCAATTAACATGAAATTTACAACATGCATTAGCGGAGATGAGATATGCAAAGGATTAGAATTTCAGCGCAGACACACATCACGCACGCCTGTGGCGCCACCTCAAAGCGCTATTTAAGGCTTGGAGATTTCGACGATTTCAGGTTCGGCAATTGTGTTTTTCTTGTGGACTTTTCAAAAAACGATCAGTTATGTCTCGTAGAAAACAGTGATCAGCTTTTGATCAAGTATCTGAGTTCGACAGAGGAAGGATAGTGGCCTACCGAGATTGTTGATTATCTTTCAGGGAAATTGGGAGTCGTGTTGGACGAAACCAAACAGCTGTAATGTGGATATGTGACCGTTGGATGCAGGAGGGTACAACGGACCGACGTGGTCGATCGCATCCACCTCAGTGCACCACTTCACGTGAGGACAGGCAAATTGTGCGCATGGCAGTGACGGATCGCTCAGTCACATCACGAACCATAGCACAGCACATTGAGTCTGTAACGCATCATTCAGTGTCTGCGCGTACCATTCGACGCCTTTTACAGCAGAGTGGTCTGTCCGCAAGGCGTCCATTGCTTGGTCTACCCTTGACGCAGAACCACAGACGTCTCCGCCACCAATGGTGCGATGAAAGAAGGATATGGGTGGCAGAATGGAATAAAGCTGTCTTTACTGACGAGTCACACATCTGTCTGCAACACCACGATGTTCGGATTCGAGTCTGGAGACACCGTGGCGAGAGGATGCTGAACAGCTGCGTTATGCACCGCCACACTCTGGTCCTGTACCGGGTATTATGGTATGGGGCGGTATTGGATATGACTCTCGCACTCCTCTAGTACGCACTCCCGGTACTTTAAACAGCCAGCGTTACATCTCTGAGGTGTTGGAGCCAGTTGTCCTTCTTTACTTTCAAAGCTTGGCCACAGCCATATTTCAACAGGATAATGCGGGACCACACGTGGCATGAATTGTTCAAAGGTTCTTCGTCAATCACCAGATTGAATTGCTTCCTTGGCCGGCTCGCTCTCCGGATCTTTCGCCGATAGAAAACATGTGGTCCATGGTTACTCAACAATTGACCCAGATTACACACCCAGCTGCCACACCAGATCAACTTTGGCTACGTGTGGAAGCTGCTTGGTTTACTGTACCCCCAAGAACACATACAAAGTCTCTTTGAATCAATGCCGAGGCGTGTGGTAGCGGTGATCTCGAACAATGGCGGCTACTCTGGCTACTGATTCTGGCAGGAACCACACTTCACAGAAGTCTATAAATTTAATCATTTGATACTTGGTCAACATGTTATCTACAAGATAAATTTTGTTGTACTGTCTCTTGTCTTTCTTGGTGTTACTTTTACGGTGGCCAGCAGTGTAGATATGTTCTTTGTACATAATAATAAGATTTTGAAGAGAAGAATCTACTTAATTCAATAGATATTTAAATTATAAGGATGCAATGGGAAATTATAGTAGTCTTTATCTAAATAAAGCTATAAAAATCTCCACACAGCTTTAACACTTATGTTAATTTAGTTCTTAAGATAAATTATGTTAATTTTAATCGTAATTTATACAGAAAAATTAAGGGTTTAGCACTACGTGGATCTTCTAGCAATACATATCAAATTTATCTTTACATTTTTATGATACATTACATTATTGATAATAATTTTTTCTTCTATCCATCTACCTATCTACATACATATACTCAAGAGCCAAAACATTATGACCACCCCTACATTTTGCTATGAACTCCCCTGGATGACGTGGAAGGCACGTGATCAGGTGGAAGTGGTATTTAACTGCTGCTGGAGAGTCTGAAGAATCATTCTTTCACTTACTTCTGTGTGTGATGGGAAATGCTGCGGATCTAAGCGACTTTGATAGAGGGCAGATTGTAATAGCTCGAAGGCTCGGAACAAGTATTTACGAAACTGCACGACTCGTGGGTTGTTCTCGATTTACAGTTGTTAGTACTTATGCAAAGTGGATGAATGACGGTGAAACCAGCAGTAGACAACATGGTGTTGGACGTCCACACGCTATCAAAGAAAAAGGTCGTCGGAGACTGTCTCGCATGGAGAAGCAAAACCGGAGCCAGACAGTGGCTCAGCTGACAGCCCAATACAATGCAGGGCCAAGTAGAATAGTATCGGAGCACACTTTTAAGCTAACACTGTTGGAATGGGGCTACGCACCAAACGTCCCACTCGTGTGCCTTTGCTGATCAAGCGTCATCGCCAACTGCACCTGCGCTCGGCTCGGGAACATCGCGACTGGTCCATGGATTAGTGGGAGAGAGTTGCCTGGTCAGATGAATCACGGTTTGTCATTTATCACGCCGATGGCCCTGTCAGGATACGCCGTCTTCCAGGCGAACAGTTGCTCCCTCAATGTACAGTAGGTCATACACAGGCCGGTGGTGGCGGTATTATGCTTTGGAGGACGTTCTCTTGGGCGTCTCTGGGACCCGTGGTTGTGGTAGAGCAGACCATGAATGCTACAGGGTATCTGAACATCATTGCGGACCAGTTGCACCCTTACATGTACTCTGTTTTTCCTGCTGGAAATGGAATGTTCCAGCAGGACAACGCCCCGTGTCATAAGGCTAAAATTGTGTTGGGGTGGTTCCAGTAACATGATGCTAAATTCCAGTTAATGTCCTGGCCGCCTAACTCACTGGGGGATCTCAATCCCATAGAACATATTTTCGATGCTTAGGACAGCAGCTCAGAGTACAAAGACCACCAATTCGCAATACCTCGGATTTGCGTGACCGTTGCTTAAACATCTGGTACAATCTGTCTCCGGCCATCTACCAAGGACTTGTGGCATCCATGCCAAGGCAGGTTGTAGCTGTGTCGCGCCGAAGGTGGGCCAACTCGTTATTGACAGATGGTCATAATGTTTTGGCTCTTGAGTGTATATGGATGTTTTAATAGTTTCCGAAAAATAAGAAGCATATACCTAATATTACTTTTTATAAAATAATTTCTTAAACCTTATTAAAACAAACAATAAGTTACACAGTAAAAGTTACTTTTTTTGTTGCATCTTTACATATTATGTGTGGCTAATAAATTAAATAGTAATATTTTTAATAAAAAGAATTTTTTCATCTGTTATATTAAGGTTGTTCTTTGGAATATCTGTACTCATATATCTATTTATAAGAATATTATTTTTAACTATTTACAGCATGGTAATTATTCAGTTAATAAAAATAGGACACAATTTACAAAATATTTTCTGGGAAACATTATTATCCTGTTAATGAATTTGTAATAAGTTGAGTATTATATTAGTTTGATATGTTTTTCTTATATATCTTAATATTATATTGATTTCATATGCTTTTCTTCGTTTTCATCCTATTGTGTGTCTATTATAATTATTCTACATTAAAATAAGTGGTGTGCTATCAGTTATCTTTGTGACGGGTTCTGTCCTCGATTTTTATTAATCCTCGGGGGGGGGGGAGAGGATTTTTCTTAATTTTTGTATGTTAATAAATTTGTTTCCTGTGGAGAGACCTTAATTTTTGTAAATTTAGGGGTTATTTAAACTTTAGAGAAGTGATGTAAGGGTTAGTTGTTAGACTGCTATTAAAGTTAATTAGCAAAGTCTTATCTGAAATCTTGAAGTGAATCTTTCGTCCAGGATATCCATTTGTACCGAACGAGACCTATCTGGTATGGTTACATCGGATCACAAACAAATAAGTGATGTAATTATTTGTGTTAAGAATTTAGGATAGTGATTGAATTGATGTTCTCTTGGTTTATGACATTTCGTGATAGTAGTTTGATGGATAAACTAAAGTGATTGTGATTATATAGTAATGGCTAATCATTTGGTGTCTCAAACTTCACCAGCTACTGTAGGGTCTCGACAATTTGCTTTCTGAAATTAGAAGTGTTTTATTTTTAGACAATACACTTCTTTTCCTTCAAGAAAAAAACTTTTAAATATTGTATGGATTTCATATATTTTCTAAGTATAATTTATAACTAATGTTGTTTACATTTTTTTTTTTTTTGTATTTTTACCTGTAATTTTTTCCTTAAAGGCTTTCCTTTTGCCATTATTGTTTATGGCTTCTCATTGATAAGGTGGTATACTATTTTTGCTTTTTTGGTTTATTGATGATTACATCTTTCAAATACATTTTAGTTTTTTAAAAATTTCTTTCATATTTCTAATTACGTTGATTACTCTTTTGCGCTACATTATTATGGAGTGCTACATTTTTTAAAAATTATTTATTACTTTTCACAAATAAAATTCATATATCAACATTTATATAAGCAAATTAAAAGGAACGTAAACGTCTTAAAAATTTTGAACCACGCAATTTTAGTCCAAAGTCTAAGTATTTGGTATTGTATTGATGTGCTATTCTACCCTGACCAGTACTATATTGTTATATGCCTTCATATTATTTAGCATTAATATATGATTATATATATATAAATCTTACATTAAATCATAAATCTAACTTAAATCATAAACTTTAACTTTACTACATAGTGGATGTTGTTTAAATGAAGAATCAAAACAAAAATTGCTACAACCCACTTAACAATTTAAGTATTATTTCTGTGACTCAACTTTTAAAGAAAGTGTCATTGAAATGAGTGACAAGACAATTATAACATAAAATAGAATTAAGATTCCTAGTATAACCTTGAGAAATAATCATGCACTGAAGAGACACACATTGTAATTTCTTTTTGAATAAGAAATGTATCCACAACTATATGATTCCTAAATTTATTTTTATTTATTTATTTTTTATTTTTATATTTTCCCCTTCTTTTCTTTTATTTGTTTTATCCCCTAGTTCTTTTCACTTAGGATTCATTTTTAAAAAAAAAATTTTTTTTTTTTTATTTGGCAGCAGGAGTATGATGACAAATTGCACTTGAGGAATGGGAAAATATCAATTTGCTGCGATATGTCCTTCAATATTTTCTACTGACGGTGACGGAGAAAAATATGTATGGGAACAGCAAATATTTGACTTTCATAAGTATAAGTAAATATTGAAAAAAATTTGTATTAAGCAAATATTGAAAATTTTTCGTATTAAGTAAATATTTAAATTTAATATCATTAGTTGCAAAAAATATTGACAATACAGCAACGTAGATTTTTAATAATTAGAATTTCACAACTAATATGTGCATATAATTTAATCATTTGAGATTATTCTGTGCATCAAACAATTGTGAGTGAGTGAGTGATTTTGGGGTTTATTGGCGCAAGAGCCGATTTCGGCTATACTGCGCCAAACATTTGTTTTAATATCTGTGGTCTAGACGGGAAGAGAGAAAGAAAGAATGAATTGAATGACAAGAAAGAGGGTCGAAAATAGAGAAGGATCACTAGGGTACCCCGGGTTCGTGAAGCCCGTGTTTACCAAAGACAGTAAACCGCGTGGGAAAAGGAAAATATCATTAGGGCACCTCGGGATTGTGACACCCGTACTCACCTAAAGAAGGTGAGCCCCCTGAGGGGGCATCAAACAATAGAGAGCGTGGATTTTGTACTTCTTTACGAGATTAATTTGCTTTTTTTATGATAAACAATTTTCACATACACTGGTGTGCAAAAATTAAGGACGAGACGATTTTTTCAATATAACTTTGTACAAAAGCATTCCAAATCAACACATTTAATACCGTAAGATCCCCAATACGTAAGGACATGAGTAATGTAAGCAACACTTACTAAAAGAGAAATCAGAGGGATAAAAAGAAGCTTTATTGAAAAAGTAGCATGGAGCGCAATGCGACTGAAGGCCGAAACATCCCTGTGATGGGTGTCCAGTAAGAAATATCCGGTCTTTAGTAGGGGATATGATCTCCCCTGACTGCTAGGCATGTTTCACAGCGTCTGCCCATGCTGAGAATGAGGGTGTCAATGAGTTGTTGAGGCATTGCTGCCCATTCGTCTTGCAGCGCCAATCGAAGCTCCGGAATCGTTACTGGTGGTAAGGTACGAGCTGCCAAGCGTCTGCCTAGAAAATCCCATACATGCTCGATGGGATTGAGATCCGGAGATCGTGCCGGCCAATCCATACGTTCAATATCCTCACTCTCTAAGAGCTGTTCGGCAGCTACTGTGCGATGACATGGTGCATTGTCGTCCATGAAAAGGAACTGCGGACCCATAGCGCCTCTAAAAAGACGCACATATGGAAGAAGAATCTCGTTACAATAACGGGTCCCGTTGACTGAACCTGCGTCGAAGATGTGAAGGTCTGTACGACTACCAACCATGATGCCTCCCCAAACGAGAACACCGCCACTTCCATACCTGTCCCTTTCAATGATGTTCGAGGGATGATTGCGGCTTTCCCGCTTTATCCAGATGAGTATGCGATGAGAATCGCTACTCAGACTGAATCTGCGCTCATCTGTAAAGAGTACTCGTCCCCATTCATTGTCTCTCCAATTCCGGTATTCCCGGAACCACAGAGAACGCCTTCTCCGATGGGCAGGCGTTAGAGGTACACACCGTACAGGGCGTCGTGCAAACAGACCACCACCGTGGACGGTAAAACGCGATATCGGTCGTCCAGTCGCCTGTGTCGTGGGTCTAGCGATTTCTCCCGCTGTCTGCCACCTGTTTCTTCTGGCCTGTAAGGCAATATACCGGTCATCTGCGGGTGTGGTTCCTCGTGGACGACCACTACTGAACCCCCGGATAGCTGTTCCTGTAGTTTGAAATTGTCTCCAAAGTCGTGAAACGATGCTGTGAGCAATTCCGAACTCTGCAGCCACACTTGTCACACTGCGACCTTCCTCCAACTTCCCAATGATTCGACCTCGGGTAAAAGCATCCAGAAGTCGTCTAACAGATTGATTATTCGCCATTTCTCGCTGAGGCAGCAACTCGGTGTGATTTTAACTGCTATACGGTGTGCAATCTCTTTGCCAGAAATACTAATCTTACACCGACAACATGCTTTACTACTCAGACACTCCCCCATTACGTCTACCTGCATATCTGCGCATGTGCTACCGTACATCACCTCACTTAATCTCCTGATTGGTCTTCGCTCTGCCTCTTCGTTCAGCTGATATGCTAATTTTTCGACTTCGTCCTTAATTTTTGCACACCAGTGTAAATCTAATTTTCTTTCTTTTTTTCTCGAATTGTTTATTTATTTCATTTGTTGGAATGTCATGCAGCCAGAGGCTCGCACAAAGGAGGGAGGGGGGGGGTCATGCATATAGTTCGTAAAATTTATTTAAGTATTTCTTATTAATAATTAATTGTATTAACTAATGCTAATTATTCATTCAATAATTAATTTTTTACTGTTCTTTGTTCTCGAAAATTCACAAAATCAAATACGTTGGATGACGTATAGGAGATGATACGAGAATAGTGGACTTTCGACCCTGGACCCCCCCCCCCCCCGCCTTGAAAAATTCCTGTGTGCGTTATTGCATGCAGCCTACTGAAAAAAAAGCTCGATTAAGAAATAAAAATTAAGAAGGTTCAGATACGTAATTCTAGCCTATTCGATTTTCATACATCTAGTCATAATATTAGAAACATTTTTCTGAAAGAAAATTCAAGAGCAAGTAAAATAAGAGCAAGTAAGATATTATTAACATTGATTTTTTCTTCCGTAAGCTGTAACCGCGATAATCGAATGGTCATAGTCGAGCGAACTGAGTTGACTGAGTTATTTCTTCTGAATCGTGAGTTCGAATTCTTATGTTTATTAAAGATTTGACACGTATTAGTACTGATGCAGGCTAAATCTATCGAGGCTCAAAGTCTTTATATTTGGTGTGGAAGTTTGGAATAAGAGGATTATCACTCGTTACTTGATCACAGTTCAATTTTTCAAGATTTGTCGTTAACAGACTTCAAGTTGCTTCAAAGTGCTAAATTAATAAACAATCAGGTACGTACTATCGCAACAATGCCAACTTTCAAGATAACTCGCCAAGTTGGCAACCCCGATATCGTATGCTTCATACGCGCTAATTTGGCAACCATGGGCTTCGTTTCATATTATGTTACCAATATGGTTGCTATAATAGGTAAGTAATACCAACAATCATTCATTCTTGCATTCGCTAAATCAATTATCATTTATGCTGTGAGAAATAATTGATTGTTGATTCGATAATTTTCGCCACTTGTTCGCATGCGCCATCCACTAAATTTTTAAAAGTCAAAATAATGATGAGAAAACGATTAAAGGGAATGGAGGAAGAGATTAGTAGCATTCTAATAATTGCATTTAAAAATTTTAATTAATAGAACAAAAACTTATTTTACAAAATTTATTTCAGTTTTA
Source organism: Trichonephila clavata (assembly GCA_019973975.1). Lineage (NCBI taxonomy): Eukaryota > Metazoa > Arthropoda > Arachnida > Araneae > Nephilidae > Trichonephila > Trichonephila clavata. The sequence goes on from BMAO01030063.1 coordinate 128,313, forward strand.
TATGTTTAGCATGTATTTATATAATTTTGTTGTTGCAAATATACTGTGAAGCTTGCGCTTATTTGGGTTGTTTCATTTGGAATGTTTTTTTTTTTTTTGTTCTATTGGTTTTATTTATTCCAAAGACTCCATGTAAGTGTTTCTTCGTATCTCCTCCTCATGCTCTTCTAGTTGAAAAAAGATCTCTCTCTTATAATTAGAATTCTCATGGGGGGGGGGGATCAGAACGCAGCACATGAGTGCAGAGCCCATTGAATCAGACTTGAAATGATTATAAGCATGTTATGATAATAATTTACTTTTACTAATTAAGCAATAGATACAACTACGTTCTATATGCAGACAAAGCAAATCAAGGGGAATAAATAAATACTTTGTTGCTTATCTGAATGAGATGCAACCCCTCGGCCTTTGTGAATCGAAAACAGACGGAATGTTGCATTCCAATTCCAGATATGGCAATTTGGTTTTAGGATCCTTTGACACGAATCGATGTGTGGCAATATCGTCCACAATTATCTGCAACAGGGAGGGGGCAATTGTTCTGGCTCGAGAACCCCACTGTAGAAGCTGGAGGGCCGCACCTTTTTAAGATGACTGCATTCGTTAGTTAACGTTGTATCTCAAGAAAGATATAAATGAAAGATAAAAAATTTCGTATCATCCACAGTTGTTGTTGTGTCATGGAATGAATGTTGCCAGAGCCTGTGAGACAGGTTGGACTTCTTAACGATAGATGGCGGCACCACCTATCTCCACCTCCCCAATTTAGGCATGGAACTGAAGGGGAGGGAAATATTCTCCAGCCCCCTGCACTCGTGGTTTCTGCTGCGACCGCCCACAAGACTTTCGGACGCACTGATTTAACGAGCACGTGCTCCGTGTGTACTCGGTGATATTTAGTGGCATCGGGCAACGAACTCAGGCCCTCCCGTCTGGTGTCCGATGCTCTAACCACTAGGCTACCCACGGGCCCATCATCCACACTTAAAAGCACATTTAGTTTTAGAATCAGTTTCATGAGACAAATGTGTACCCTATATATATATACCTTTATATATAAAATATACGTGCCACAGTGTTTGTCCACTATGGACTCCGAAACTACTCAACAGATCATATAATTTTGCATACTGTGTGTCATTTCGTCCAACTTAAAACATAGGATGGTTTTTATTTCAATTAATCACGCCATAATTTTTTTTATTGCCGGAAATGTGAAGAATCCGGAAAAAACGTTGCCAGATTCCCGGAAGGGAATAATCGCAAAATGTGGCAGTGATCATGTGTCTGTGGAAGCAGATATTGAAAACCAAAATGCACGAAAATTAAGTGCCTGGCGTATTTCGGGGTGTGGAATCCAATTTTCGAGTCAGTTTCCAAAAATAACCGTAACTTTGCCGGCTAAAGCCGGTCGACCGTATTTTATACACACCATAACAGGGACTTACATTAAAAGCCTTGAATCGTGATAACTTGGACCCTGGCGTCCTTCAAAATGGATAATCGGAATCTGATATCCAGTCAGAAATAACTGTAACTTTGCCGGATAATTCAGGACGACCATTTATTATACAAACCGTGGCAAGAGCTTACCCTTATAATGTCTTGGTGCGGGAAAAGTGCGTTTCTGTTGTAATTCGGGATGGTGAACGAGACTTTGAAATCGAATTTTAGAAATTCCTGTAACTTTGCCATATAATGCCGGACGACCGTAATGCCCCTTCCAGGGAATGGACTTGCCGGCTCAGGGGAGCAAAAGTAATTTCCAGTATCTAGGGGCGGGCAACGATAATTTGAAATTATATTTCAGAAACTCCTCTAAACTTGACGGATATTGTCTGAATTAGGAGAAAAGACAAATGATTCGAGTCCGCGTCTGGATTTTCATTCTCTCTTGCGACTGAACTTGCTCGCGCTGGAGCATCAAAAGTCAGCTCCGAGTGCATTTCGGAGTGTGAAATGAGAATCTGAAATTGAATTTTAGGAGTTTCGATAACTTTGCCGGATAATGTAGTCGACCGTATTTTAGACACACTGTAGCAGGGACTTGCCTTAAAAGCCTTGGGTCATGAAAACTTTGTCCCTGGTGTATTTCAAAACGGATAATCCGAATCTGATATTCAATCTGAGAAATAACATTCACTTTTCCAGATAATTCAGGGTGACCGTGTTTTGCGCAAACCCTTAAAGTCTTGGCGCGGGAAAAGTGTATTCCTGGTGTAATTTGAGATGGTTTAAGCGAGTCCGAAATCGAAGTATAGAAATTCCTGTATTTTTGCCAGATAATGCCGGAGGATCGGAATATTCTCAGACAGCAGTACCAGCCTATCTTGCCAACGTAAAGTGAGTGAATATTAACGTCACACTTTCCAGCGACTCGAGGGCTTTTGGCGACTGACCACGTAATTTTGAACCATGGTCAAGTGACGCGGACGACACCTGAGCTGGAATCCCCTCTCCTAAATACCACACCACACCACGGGAGGACGTTTGAGCTCTCGACAGATTTAACGTGAATCGCTCCCCTACACGGCGGGATTTCAGTGGTACTGGGCTCGGACTCATGACACGCTAGCCATGATCCGATGCCTTGACCACTTGGCTACCGCGGCCACTTGCCAACGTAGAGAGGCAAAAAGTGGATCCTGATTGTATCTCGGAACTGCCGATCCGAATATTCTCAATCCAATTCAACACAATCTCATATCTACGTCAAATAATGCCAGACGAAAGTATTTTGCATGAACTGTGAAAAAGACTTGCTTTAAAATTCTTGATGAAAGAGAAATGCTTTCCTGGTGTTTTTCTGGATGGGAAACAAGAATAATCTGAAATTGGATTTTAGAAACTCCCGTAACTTTGCCGGATAATGCCGACCGACCGTAATGTCCCCCTTCAGAGACTGAACTTACTGGAGCAAGGGCGTCGAAAGTGGGCACCAAGTACTTTTCGGTGTGGGAACGAGAATCTGGATACGGATTTCAAAAGCTTCTGTAAATTTTCTGGATATATCTATAATGAGGTCAAATGGCTTTGTGTTCGAGTTCCACCTCCGGATTTTCATTCCCTGTAGCAACTGAACTTTTAGGTGCAGTCGCGCGAAAATATGATTGCAATAGGAAATTGCATCTTCGGGCATTACTGTCACTGTGTTAGATGGTGAAAAAACGGCACATTCCGTATCAGCTGCCATTGGACATTCATAAAATACAAGATGCAATGTGTACCATTGAAAATAAAGTGGATTGTCTACAGTATTGCAAATGAATTCAGTCATGATCAGGGATAAGTGTACCATGAAACATAAACATTCACTGAAAGCATTACATAGAGCTTTGCAAGATTTAAATGGCAACGAGAGAATATTCGGTGTTGCTGTTGTATTACTGTTTGGTGATTTCCGACAGGCACTAACAGCCATTACACGCTCTACTTTTGCTCACGAGATTAACGCATGTTTAAAACAATCGTTTTGATGGCGAAACGTGGAAACACTTTGACTGACCATAAACACGCAAGTACATTTGCAAGATGATCAATCTGAGCAAATATTTCCTAACCAACTCCTGAATATCGTAAACGGTGAAGTAGAACTTCATCCCAATACAAATGTATGAAATAACCAGACGATTTCTGTAATGTTCTTTAGGCAAAAAGGAACTGATTGAGAGTGTCTTTCCGGATATATTGTGTAATTAACTAGATAATTATTGCCTCTATAATCCTGTTACTTAATCAGAAAAAGTGTTGATATTGTGATGAAATAAATTTTCATACACAGGGTTGTTGCCAGTTGATCCAACGTTTTTTAAACCAATCGACACTATTGTTGATGAAAACAAAACTGTAAATTTTTCAACCGAGTTTTTGAATTCTCTAGATATATCAGGAATGCCACCACATAATCTTCGGTTGGTTCCCTGGATATTATCTGCGTAACTTAAATTCACCTAGATAATGCAACGGTGCACGTCTGATAATCAAAAAATTATACCGGGAACTTCTTAAAGCAAACATTTTGACTGTAAAGTTTAAACGAAAATTCAGTTCTGCTACTACGGAATTTGTTGCCACGAATTCCACTGATACCTTCAGAATCTCTAATACCATTCAAAAGGCTTCAATTCCGATTCGTTTGGCTTTCGCGATGACCGTAAATGAATCTGAAACTGAACAATATTCCTTTGATACTTGGACTTAGAAAATCCATGCTTCTCGAATGGGCAACTACATTCATTACCATAAATTAAGGATAATTCAGAATCACACAGAAATTGAACTCTAAAATAAAAAATTCACCTGTAGAATTATCACACACATCTTGAAGAAGAATATGCAAATTACAGGAAACCACCAGATGGCGCGGATAGTACGTCACAATGACGAGAGTGTAAGAGTGGGGTATATAAGGAATGGTGGCAAAGAAGTAAAATTGTTCACAAGCGCTTTAAAAGCCTTTCAGTGCAATAACCGCATAGTTATGTCACAAAGGAAGCATTTGGATGATTTTTTACGTGGTAGAATTATCGGACGACTGGAATGTGGACGTACCCAGCTGGAAGTATGCGAGGAACATGGAATCGCCCAGAGTGTCATCTCCAGGCTTTGGCAATGATTCCAAGATGATGGTAATGTGAGTAGATGTTACAGCACAGGTCGCCCCAGAGTTACAACGCCGAATGAGGACCGGTATTTGGCAGTTACTGCCAAAAGAAACAGACGGAGCACAGCATCAGACCTATCTCGTCAGCTCTCTTCAGCTACCGGTACGACAGATTCAAGGCAGACCGTGTACAGACGCTTAGGGCACATTGGTCTATATGCTCGTAAGCCTGTCAGATGTGTTCCCCTTACCGCAACTCACTGTCGCCTGCGATTAACCTGGAGTAGAGAGCATGCATTGTGGACACCGCAACAGTGGTCTTGTGTGATTTTTTCCGACGAGTCCAGGTTTAGTTTGCAATCTGATTCTCTCCGGACTTTCATATGGAGAGTGCCAGGTACCCATTACCACCAAGAGAACACCATTGAACGACACCGTTATGGTGGTGCAGGATGGCTCGTTTGGGGAGGAATTATTCTTGGTTCCAAAACTGACCTGCATGTTCAAAGTGTAACGATGACAGGCCACATCTATCTGGATGTCATTCTGGAACAACACGTACGTTTGTTTCGAGGTGCCATGGGTGCTGATTTTCTGTTTATGGATGACAACGTCCGTCCTCACCGTGCAAACATTGTAGACGAACACCTTCAATTTTAGGATATCACCCGTATGGATTGGCCAGCATACTCACTGGACTTGAATCCAATAGAGCATGTGTGGGATATGCTTGGCCGACGAATAGCAGCCCGTAAACCCCTTCCCACCTGTCTACCGGAATTTCGGAGGGTATTGCTTGATGAGTGGTGTAATATCCCCCAAGATCAGATTGATAATTTGATACTCAGCATGCGTAGGCGTTGTAAGGCCTGTTGTGACGTAAGTGCGTCCCTCTTTGAGACATCTGGGACTTGCTTCCCACGGACGGGTCAGTTTTTAGAAGAATGATGGCCACACATGAAAGACACCTGCAATCGCTAATATACTGCGACGGATGTGTCTTAATTAGCCCCTGCAACCTTTGACCCGAGGGGAAGCATTTCGCCACAACCGGATTTTATGGTGTGAAAGGGGACGCGCCGAGGTCGGTCAACCGAAGGGAGGGCGGCAAAAGGATCCGTGAGAGAGTGAACAGCGGAGACTGGCAGTGAACGGACACCAGCAAGATCCCTCTTTCACAAAATTATTTTGGACTCTAAAATCATCTCATAGTGAAAACTTGTATAGTAATGTAAATAATAGCTGTGACTTAATTAAACTAAATTATTATATTTCAAACACGCTACCATTATTGAATCAAACGTCACAGCATTAACGATAGTGATGCCAGCGCTGAGGATTAATAAAAAAATAATAGAGATTACCGGACCTGTGAATGGAGGTGATTTGGTGATTCTGGTTTATTTAGGGCGCTCTGCAAACCGCACGTAGAAAAACTCAAGACGCATGAGCTTGGAAATAAGGTTAAAACTATCCTTTAGAGAAAAGAAAAGCAACTCACACTCACAGAAGGCCGAGATTTGATAGTGGATAAGCTATCCCATCAATGAAGAAAATATCCTTTTGTGTGTGTTGTGAAAATTGAAATCATCTTTAAAGCATGAAATGTCAACCGGATCTTCGGTATTCCCAAGTTCCAGCAGACAGTACTTCAACAGGGGTGAGTACTGTTATATTTCTTGAGTTGTATTAGTTGCATTGCTAAAATTTCTACTACAAATTTTGAGATACTTAGTGTTTTTTCTTGCATGGGAACAATGTTATTGTGGTTCTAGAGAATTGTAAATACGAGTATTGAGTGTAACTCTTAGCTTAAGATTTATTGTGTTTTTAAGTTTCTTGGTAGTTTTGATTATTTTACAGCGTTAAAATTTTTCTTTGTTTGTTTCTGTGTTTGCATGGGACCAGTGTTATTGTGATACTAGAGAGTAGTACATATTGTGTGAATTTTAACAAATATATTGTGCTGATATTGTTCAAAAATGGCTTTTCTCAGAATAGGGAAAAAGCAAGATATGTTGCTACTCGCAGAGGAATTAGGGGTAGATGTCATACCAAACATGACTGTCCCTAACCTCAAAACCGCAATCACTAACAGTGAGGGTTACGAAGAGGAATTCGTAAAAAATCTGTTTGAGATTATTATTGCAAATAGGAAATTTGAAGAAGAATGGGAAAGGGCAGAAAAAATTAGATTTTTAGAATCAGAAAGGGCAGAAAAAATTAGATTTGAAGAATCAGAAAGAGCAGAGACCTTGAGATTAGCGGAGCACGCGTTGAAAGAGAAAGAATTACAATTAAAATTTGATCTAGAAAGATTTAAAATAGAATCCGGACATAGTGTAAACGATGAATCAACCGGCTGTATAAATCCCCGTTCTGTAACCTCGAATGTAAATTTAAGAAAATTAATCCCAGATTTTAATCCAAATCAGTCAGATATTAGTTTGTATTTGGTTATTTTTGAACGTCAGGCTGAAAGGGCTTTAATTGAAAAAACAGACTGGGTAGGGCATTTATTAGGTTGTTACCTTTGGATATCGTGCAGTTCATTGCTCGCGAACCGGAGGAACAAGCAGAAAATTATGACTATATTAAAAAACTATTACTTAAACGATTTAAGTTAAGTCCGGAAGTCTTTCGCCAGAGATTTGTTCAACACCAAAAGAAATCGGATAGTACCTGGAAAGACTTCACCTTTGAAATGACTAACTATTTAGAGGAGTGGCTAATCGGCTTAGAGATGAGTCGTTTGAGGACCTTAAAGATTTAATGGTTGTCGACCAACTAAAAAAACGCGCGTATGCTAGTATGAGAGAACATTTCTTAGATGATTGGGCGAATCTCAAATCATCTACTCAAATAGCCGAACTCTTTGACAACTACGAGGATGCCAGGAAAATAAATTCAAAAACCGCGGATAAATTCAGCAGGAACGAGAGAAATTTGATAACTTCCGGGGTTAAGGAGAAAAAGACTAGGTTCGGGGAAATTCCCCCTTAACCAGTGGTTTCTCTTCCTGAGGGCGATAGGGGGAGAGTTTTCGAAAGACGCGTGATACAAAAATGTTTCCATTGCAACCTGCCCGGACACATAAAGGCGGCATGCTCGAAATTAAATAGGAATAAAGCAACGGAGTCTCTCAATAATATTGAAGGAAATAGGAACTCTGATTTTCTTAATTCATGTATAACAAAGGGCTCTGTGAATGGTCAAGAAATAGATATACTTAGGGATACGGGAGCTACAATAGATTTGGTGTGTGCTAAATACATTAATTCTTCTTCCTTCTCCGGTGAAAAGGTCTGGGTAAAACAACCGTTAAGCTCAGAATTGGTTTGCTTACCTTTGGCGGTCGTGGAAATTTCGGAACGGTGCAAACTAAAGCAGCAGTTTGTGGTAATTATTTAAATCAACACGGTCGGTATTTGCTCGGAAACAAAACGGCCGAACTAATAAAAGAAAATTTAGGCTATGATTTTCTTTCAGTTGAGGTAGTCAATGCTGTTCAGACAAGGTCTCAAACCATAGCGGCTAGAAAAGAAATAGAGTTAAATAGCTGTAGCGATAGGAAAGGGGAAGATGAGGCTATAATTGTTTCTCCGGAGGCAGAGGATCAAATTTTAATCCCTGAACTGCAGGAATATGTTCCGGAGTTAGAGCTGCTAAAAGTTACTCGCGATGATATAATTGAAGCTCAAAAAAATAGCGAGGATATTAAATCATTGTACGAACAGGCAGTCAGTCCGGTGCAGGCAACAAATAAGGCTTATTCTCTAGAAAACGGGTCACTCGTCAAAAAACGCGAGGATAAGTTAGGTAATGTGGCTAAATTAATAGTAGTGCCAGAAAGGTTCCGTGAGCAAATTAAATCGTTGTGTCATGAAGGAACCCCTGCACATCTGGGGGTTACGAAAACTAAAGACAAGTTAAACCGATATTTTTATTGACCGAATTGTTATAAGGATATAGAAGCGTACGTAAAAACTTGCGATCAGTGTCAGAGGGCTGGGAAGCCAAATGAGAAAAAGAAAGCTCCACTAAAATTGGTCCCGGTTATTCAGGGGTTTTTTACTGTGCTAAATATTGATGCATGTGGGACTCTCCCAATCACATCTAATGGGAATCGATATCTTATTACGACCATATGCATGTCATCAAAATTCCCTGAAGCTATTCCGATGGCTGATATCAGTTCGGTTAGTGTTACAGATGCTCTGTTAAATATCTTTAGTCGTATGGTTTTTCCACGGGAAATACAATGTGACCAGGGTACTTCCTTTACTAGTGCTCTGACTACCAAGTTTTTTGAAAGATTCGGAATACTTGTCCGGCATAGTTCTGTGTATCATCCTCAGAGTAACCCTATTGAGAGATTTCATCGAACATTGAAACGACTCCTGTGAGTCATGTTTAGAGGCAGGCTCCGAATGGGACAAACATCTTCCGTCTATTCTTTTAGCGTTGCGAACTGTAACTCACGAGAGTACAGTGTATATGTAGAGTTGGTGTATGGGAAAAATTTGTGGACTCCAGAAACATTAGTAATGGAACATTGGATGGAACCAGAAGAAGAAAATGATCTCGTCACTGAATATGTGTTTAAGTTAATTAATAGATTAAAAAAGTGTCAGGAGGTAGCTATAGATAAAATGGAAGAGATGCAAATTAAGAGGAAAACTTGGTATGATAAAAATGCAGTAAAGCGCGAATTTAAGGATGGAGATTTAGTACTTGTTTTGGCTACATCTCGAGCGAATAAATTAGCAGTACAGTGGATAGGTCCTGGGACGGTTTTAAATAAAATTTCCGAAACGAACTATTTGGTAGAAATTCCCGGCAAACGAGAAACCTCTCAAATCTATCATATAAATATGCTAAAACCGTATTACAAAAGGCCAGAACATTGTTAACTTAATAATTACCGATGAAACACACCAATCTCTCGCAGACCAGGATTTAGAAATCCCATACTTAGAAAACAATTCCATCATTTATGATTTCGAGGATGTCATCCAGGCTAGCGAGTTAAGCAAATGTCTTCAAGACACTCAAGTTAATCAGCTGCGCGAATTACTAAATAAACATTCTAAATGTTTCTCAAATGATCCTGGTTTAACTAATCTGGTTGTACAGGAGATCCAGTTGGTTAATGATAAACCAATTAGAACAAAGCCGTACCGAATGTCGCTCCGACAAAATGAAATTTTAAAAAACGAAATTAATCGAATGCTAAAATTAGGAATCATTGAGGTAGGAGAATCGGATTATATGTCCCCTATGATTTTAGTTGAGGTACCTGGAAAGGATCCTCAACCTTGTGTCGATTATCGGAAATTAAACGGAATTATTAGAACGGAGTACTTTCCTCTACCCAACATCGAAGAACGCGTAGAACAGGTCTCCTCCGCTAAATTTATTACCATTTTAGATTCATCTAAAGGATATTGGCAAATTCCTCTGAGTAAAACTGCACAACGATACGCAGCTTTTTGTACTAGTTTTGGTACTTACAGACCCTTAAGAACGAGTTTCGGATTAAAGAATGCTCCATATTTCTTTAGCAAACTCATGGCAGAATTACTAAACGGTCTAGAGCATTTCGTTGTCCCTTATCTAGACGATATCGCTATCTTTTCGGATACGTGGGAGTCACACCTTAAACATGTGGAAATAGTCCTACAAAGAATCAGGAGATCCCAATTAACAGTAAAACCCTTGAAATTTAAGTTTGCACAACAGAATGTCAAATTCTTAGGTCATGTGGTGGGTCAGGAATTCCGCACTCCTTCCGAGGTCAAAGTTCAGTCTGTTCTTGAGTTCCCTACCCCCCGTACAAAAACACATATACGAGCGTTCCTTGGTTTAGCGGGGTACTACAGTAGATATATAAATCAGTTCTCGGTAATAGCTGCGCCTTTGACAGATGCACTAAAGTGAAAGGCAAGACGCGGGGAGGTTAATTGGACAACCGACTGTGAAAATGCATTCCGAGATTTAAAAAAGAAGCTAATCTCGCCAAATTTTGTACGGGAGTTTATCGTTCAAACAGACGCCTCTGATTATGGCATGGGGGTGGTGTTAACTCAAATAAATGACCAAGGAGAGGAGCAGCCAATCCTTTATCTGAATAAAAAATTTTCAGATGTTGAGAAACGTTATTGTACGACCGAGAAGGAATGTGCTAGTATTGTGTTCGCAATTAAAAGGTTACATTATTATTTAGATGGAAATTCATTTTTAGTTATGACCCATCACAACCCTTTAGTATGGTTAAATAAAAACATTAGTTCTAACCCTAGATTAATGTGATGGGCTTTGGCATTGCAACCCTATAACTTTAGAATTGTACATCAATCGGGTAAAAGTCATAAAAATGCAGATAGTCTCAGCAAATCAGCAATCGATGATTAGGAAATGATAGTCATGTTTGTTTGTCGTGATTATTAGTTGTGGAATATTGTTAATTGTAAATAGTTAATAAATGGTGTCAATCATGTGTATTTGCTAATGATTAGTAAATGTCGGTAAATAATGTTTCTTACTAATACTGAAATTAATTTTGAATGGACATGTATGTTAAAAGGATCCACACATGGAATGTAATAATATTGAATTGCTTAATATGTGTTCTACCTTGGGTTTATTATGGATCTGTCTTATTATTCATTAGTATTACCCGTTAATGAGAATATTGGGAAGAATGTTTTATGTGTAAGATGGTACCTTAAGCATATTATAGCAACATGTTTTTTATTATGATTTTATTAAGTACTGTGTATGAGTGTTTAAGATTTTAATAATATGAATACTTCTTATATTGGTAAGGATTATTCTTCCGTGATTAGCATTTGTGTAAGTTCCCTTGCAAGAACACTCACTCGCGGTAAGCATTTCGAATGTAATTGTAAGTTTATTAGATTTAATTACAACTCAGAAATATTGTAGTACTTATTAAAAGGAATATTTCCCTGCGTGCCAGACAACTCCAAAGGTCAGTCACCTCGGTTACCATCATCGACCCTGAACTTTTCTTTACGAAAAGCCTGAAATAGCGTAGGAAAAGCTGTGACGTATGTGCGTCCCCCTTTGAGACATCTGGGACTTGCTTCCCACGGCCGGGTCAGTTTTTAGAAGAATGATGGCCACACGTGCAAAGACATCTGCAGTCGCTAATATACTGCGACGGACGTGTCTTAATTAGCCTCTGCAACCTTTGACCCGAGGGGAAGCATTTCGCCACCACCGGATGTGGAGTGTGAAAGGGGACGCGCCGAGGTCGGTCAACCGAAGGTAGGGCGACAAAAGGATCCGTGAGAGAGTGAACAGCGGAGACTGGCAGTGAACGGACACCAACAAGATCCCTCCCTCACAAAATTATTTTGGACTCTAAAACCATCTCATAGTGAAAACGTGTATAGTAATGTAAATAATAGCTGTGACTTAATTAAACTAAATTATTATATTTCAAACACGCTACCATTAATGAATCACACGTCACACTGTATTGCATCGTCCGGGAGACATACTCCGTATTAACCATCATACTAACCATGTTATACTGTTTTTTTTTTTGTAACTAGGTTCTTTTTTGAAATTTGCTCCGGGGAGTAAAAATCGCAATTTTTATTAATTATGTCAAACATATAGCATCTTTTTTGCTCTTTACCTTTTGTTTAATAAATAGACTTAACAAATACGTAAAAATTTTTTGCTACTGTCTCTTTCTTTGCCTGAACTTCATTATCCTTAATTTATGGACATGAGTGTAGATGTTACATGCTGACGTGTGCGGAAAACGTTGAATCTGTTTGAGTTAGCAAAATACGGGTTATCGAAAAATATTGTGCGCCGATTAGCGATTAGTTGTATAAAACTATCATTTGTTATACTTTAAAATGATAAAAATAATTTTAAAAATTGCAAAGAATCAACGTTATTCACCACATTTATAAAAGTAAATCTTCATATGTTGTTATTTAACGACTTCGTTAGTAATTTTTGCATTATACTGCATTCAAAAAGGAGATGAATGAAATGCAAAATTAAAATAATTTGTTGTTTTATACTTTGTTTCAACCCTCCAAAATTATAAACGAAGATTAATTTGACTGCATTGAATAGCTTAGAATAATATTGAAGTAACGTATTAAAACAAAGCCACAGCAACGCGTGGCCGGGTTAGCTAGTATATATATATATATGTAATATAAAAATAGATATTTCTTTTCGTAAAATTTAATGTGAAACTTAATGATTCAAGATGAATGCCATATTTCGTCATCCTTTTCCCTCCAGATACTAAACCTTCCCCGTAGACTTAGTAACGCCTCTGTCTAGAAGCACAGAACCAGTAGGGTCCTGGAAAACTCCATAAATCACGAGATTGGGGGAATTTGCCTGTTCGCTACTTCTTCCTACTTTCCCTATTTAAATATCGTTGTTCCCCAAAGTCGGGACGCTTATGCCTATTAGAAAGCTTTGTAACACGTTCTTCCAGTCAATGCTGATGAAAACTATAGGACCTAAGCATACCATAATGGTTGGACTTCTGTTTGAAATGTTGCAACTCATGGGGTATGGTTTTGGTTCCAGAACATGGATGATGTGAGCAGCTGGAGTTTTAGCTTCTGTGTGTAGTATAACATATCCTACCGGCTTGAAATAACTCAACGATCCAGTAACAACAACTTTAGAATTCAAGATCTTTATTCAAATCATGGGGTTTCTCTCTCCTTCGTAGAGAGAACACTGGAAGAACGTGTACAAAGCTTTTTAATAGGCATAAGCGTCCCGACTTTGGGGAACAACGATATTTAAATAGGGAAAGTAGGAAGAAGTAGCGAACAGGCAAATTCCCCCAATCTCGTGATTTATGGAGTTTTCCAGGACCCTACTGGTTCTGTGCTTCTAGACAGAGGCGTTACTAAGTCTACGGGGAAGGTTTAGTATCTGGAGGGAAAAGGATGACGAAATATGGCATTCATCTTGAATCATTAAGTTTCACATTAAATGTTACGAAAAGAAATATCAATTTTTATATTACATATATATCATACTTTTCTACAACTTTTTTGAAATCAGGAGGGAGATTACTTGTGTTGATAAAAATTCTCACTCAAACCTGCAAGTTAATGTCAGCTGACTCGCATCCATATTTATTCATGTTGATCTTAATGCAGGAAAAACTTTACTCACAAACATATATCTACCCAAATATAGAGAACATTTTCTCTATATTTGGTTTCTCCGACTGTCTTGGAGGGGCTCAAAAAAATTCTTTGAGACCCGCGTGTGGCCCATGGGTCTCAGTCTATCTTATTCATCTATCTATCAATCTACACTCATCTATATGATCTATATCGCTGTATATTTATATATTATTCGATTTTGACATACACTTGTAATGAGGTGTTGTTCCAGCTCAAAGCTCAAAAGACCTCGCAGATAGTCTATTGCTACAGTCCCCGAAATTTTTATGAAAATTTGAAAGAAAAAAAAACCGCATATGCTGTATTTTATTACGTTTTACTCTTAAACGCATTTTAAAGAATATAATAAAAGAATTTGATGTTGAAATTTGTGTCCCGAGAGTAGATGAAAATGCATTACCTATCATGCTTACGATAAATCAAATCTGAATTTAGAACTTATCCGCTTTCGAATTATCTTCATTGTAACTGTGATTCAAACTTTTACTTTTGTCAAGGTAATTGCTGTATCTTCTTAAAAACAAATAAAGGCTTACTTATCTTAAATACTTCTTAAGATTTTAGTAAACAAGAGAGTTTTATATAAACTAACCCCTCCAACCGAGATTAACGCAGATATAGCTCTCAACTTTTTCAGCACAATTTCACGAGACGCGTCAATAGCGCTGCACATCAGACGCAAATAAGAATAATCCATTATATTATGCAAAAAGATATTAAAAATGAAAGCAAAAGTAAAATAACAATTGCTGTTACAGAGTTAATTGCACTATATTTATCTTTTTTCTGAATATACTTCGTGCTTTTTTTCCCTTCTGCTTTTATCTTTTATGACAAACACGTTTTTCGTCACGGCTTCTGATCGCAATTCATAATCTCTTAGTCAGGAGATTAAAAATAACAAATGATTCTGAAGTTTTATTGCATGTATAATCATCTGTGATTGCTTTAAGGGGTCTGAGGGGTGTTAACAATTTTTTTTTCGAATTTTCGAAAAAAATATATCTTGTTCTTCGTTTTTTCTGAACATTTTAATACTAACCACGTGACAATACTCTAAAAACTTCGAAAGTTATTCAAAAAATTGCAAACAGCAATTTAGTCATAACAACTTTTAAATGGACACATGCCACGCCCATTTATTTTTCATTTATGCATACCTTTCATTTTTCTGTTTTTAATAAGCCTCATGAAATATTTTAAGCGCTTGAGTTGATCAGAAGGAAGCCTGCAACTCAACACATTCATTCTGCTGTGTTTTGATTCTGTTGTGTTTACTTTAGTACACGTTTTTTTAAAACGCTTATCTAAAGCGAAGATATTTGTTGTTTTATTCTGAAAAAATCGTTGGGCAATGCCCTAAGAAAAGATTTAGAGGAAATAAATATTTAAAGGTAAGTGACTCACATGGTACAGATATGAAAGATACGAGGAAGTGTGTAGAAATGAAAAGTACAAGTAAGTGTGCCGAAATGAAAAATGCTTCTAGTAAAAAACTTTCAGGAATTCAGACTTCATTAAAGTCAAATCTTGTTAAGGTAAGTGAAAACTTCAAAGAATATCGTATTTTTGATTTTATTTAAACCTTTAGCTCTCTATTTTGTCAGTATCATGCTGTTTAAAATGTCATAAACCATTAACAATTAATGAAAAATCCACTCTTGGTTTATGTTCGAATTTTGAAATACATTGTAAAAAATGTGGGAGTATTTGTACTTTTTCAAGCTGTGAAAACATTGGGAATAAAAAAATAATGCTTCAGAAATTAACAGAAGATCTATTTTAGCAATAAGATGCATAGGTCAAGGTTTAGAGTCATTAAAAACCTTTTGTTCTGTAATGAGTCTTCCTAATCCTGTTGAACAAAAATCATATGATGTTATTAATAATAAACTTTCACTTGTTATGAAGGAAGTCTCCGAAGAAAGCATGAACAGGGCAGCTGTCGAAGAAAATTCTTCGTCACCTGATTACATTTTAAGGGTAAGTGGTGATGGGACCTGGAAGACGAGAGGACATTCATCGTTGATTGGAGTATGTACTCTAATGGGGCCGAAACAGGTAAGGTTTTGGATAGGGAAGTGTTGTCCTCATTTTGCAAAAGATGCGACAGTTATAAAGGGGTAAAGTTTGGTATCAAGTACAATAAATGGCAAAGAGCGCATAAGATTTCACGTAGAAAAAATTATTCTGGCTCTGCTGGTAAGATGGAGGTTGACGGGATGTTGAGGATTTTTAATCGATCAGAAAAGCTTCACAACCTGAAATATTCGAACTACATAGGAGATGGCGACACAAAAACATTCAATGAACTTTCTGAAAACAATCCATACGGAGATGACCATCTTATTCAGAAAATAGAATGTGTAGGCCATGTGCAAAAGAGAATGGGTACAAGACTTAGGAAGCTTAAATTAGTATATGGTAAGAAGAAATTATCTGATGGTAAAATTATAGGCGGTAAAGGTAGGTTAACTGATAGTTTAATTGATAAGCTTGCGCATTACTATGGTAATGCTATTCGATGCAATTCTACTAGTGTAAAGGAAATGCGGAAAGCCATTTGGGCTGTTTGGGGTCATTCTTGCAGCAACGATGATGAACCGATGCACTGATTTTGTCCTACAAATCCAAATACAAAGTGTAAGTATAATGCTGGAATTAATAATAATTTGCAAAATTATAAACACAAACCCTCAGTTGCGAAAGCTGTTCGAGATGTAATTAAGCCTGTATTTGCAGACTTATCTCATCTGGCACTCCTGAAGAAATGTTTAGGAGGTAAGACACAGAATCCTAATGAAAGTTTAAATTCATTAATCTGGAAGTTTTGTCCGAAGACGATTGATTCTAGCCTTCAGATTGCAGAGATTGCTGCAAATCTAGCAACCAGCATTTTTAATGATGGAAATCAAATACTTATTACTATTTTAGAGAAATTTGGCTTATAAATTAACAAAAATGTTTGTGTGTCCCTGGCTGAGCGTGACAATCGTCGAATCTTTACGTCAAGAAAGAGGAGCTAAACGTCATCGTTTGAAGCTCGCAGAGCCAAAAAAATTAAAAAGAGTAAAGAAATTGAGCTGTTTGAGCAACAGGAAGGCATATCCTATGATCCTGGAGCATTTTAGCATGTAAGTTTTAAAATTTATTTTCTCAAATTCAATTTAAAACTTTAAAGCCTTTTTTCTCAGTTTGTGTTTTTTTCACTTACGCGCATTGCGTTTCAAAAACTATCATACTTTGATGCATAAAACTTTACAGAATTATAAACTCTATTATAATCTTTAAATCCTAGCTATTTATAGTATTACATATTTGTAATTTTTTGAAAAATTTCAAAAAAATTAAATTTTTTGAAATTTTTTTTTAAAATGTACTTTTTTTATTTTTTAAAAATATTATTTTTTATTCTTTTTATATCTAATCGCTACCATCTAATAAGGATATATTTGACTTTATAAATCAACTTATTGCTAGTAATTAGAATTATTATTTCAGAAAATATCATGCGCGTCGTAAAACTTACTATTTGTTTCTTACAAAAAATTTTCTTATATTTATGTGCTTATTATTTTTAAAATTATGATTATATTTTAGACATTTTATACTTTTATGAAACTTTATTCCTTTATAAAAAATCTGCAAAAGAATCAAATTATTTAATTTTAACCTCAAATAATTATTTCTAATCGAAAATTGTTCATATTTTGTGCTCTCGAAACATTTTTAACACCCCTGAGACCCCTTAATAGTTGTATAATAACTTTAATTTCTTCTTCATTTAAAGGCTACCTTATGTACATCACTTACGACAGCCTCTTCATGAAATGTTTGGTGATCTTACGATTCCTTCTTTTTCTTCTTTTTTTGCTTATTTGTTTTAGGATATACAAGTACTTGCGACAACTTTTTTTAAAAAAATGGATATACTGGGATTTTTTTTTGCGGTTCTTAGATTTGTTTAGTACATTTTAAGAAAAATATGCTATCGTTAAGAAGAGAAAAAGAAAATATTATTACTAAAATGGAAAAAAATTGGTAAAAATTGTCAAAAAATTACATAAACGAGGCTCATTCTGTACCAAAAGTTTATGAGCAAATTTTCAATTTTTCAACTCTGAAGTGTTTCTATGTTATTCATTCTTAAAATAATCTTCAGGATAAGAGATATTTTAATTTTTACAAAAACTAGAGCATTTTATCTTAGTTATAAGAAATATATTAAGAAAACAGTGATTATATTAACATAAGGGTCTGTAAATTGTGTAATAAAACAGTGATTGATAAATATGAAGTTTAAAACATTTCTACTTTATACAGAACAAGCAGAAAAAATTTCACTTAATTATTTTCAAAACATTTTTAGCAATCGCTGTCCCCGTTGGAGAATTTTCAAAAAAAAAAAAAAAAAAAAAAACATTTCGAGAGTAAAATGCGTTTTAAAGTATGACATCTTACTTAAAGTAATGGTATCTGCTTTTACAAAAACACTTAAAGTTTTTGTTCTAGGGAGCGGAAAATAATAAACTTGTTATTTTCATAAAGCTAATAAGATGGATGACCTATAAAATAAAATCATAAAAAAATTTGTTAATTTTTGGCAAAATTCCCAATTTTAGAGTCGTCGGATACCTTAAGGCAGTTGTTTTAGAATCAGTAACGGCTACAGTTGTTACATTTTTAACGTAACAATCGTGTTCAAATATTTATTCATGAATTTCCATTTTTTTTTCTACCATGTTTATTTTTGTTTTGTTTTTGTGTAAAATGTATTTTTTTATTGATCTGTTATTTTTAATTGGGAGCCTTAGTTGTGAAAAATTAACTTAAAAGCTGTACCTCGTAAACAAAAATAATTTAATTCTTTGGACGACAACTCTTTTGAAATCTCATTCGGCACTCCCTCTCATTAAACTAGTATTAAAAGTTTTAAAAGCAGAAGGGATGGATTTTTTCGCGAAAAATAAAATCGAATTTAGCAAAGGCATTCATTTTTCCTTTTAAAAGTATGCCTGGATTATTATTTTAAAATTAAAATCGATATGTTTATGTAAAATACTACAATAATCCAAAGAGATTTACAACGTGTTTAACGATGGGCGTGTTTGCTCTTTTAAAAAGTTGGTTAAGATTATACACAGTACCCCACAAATTTCAATAATACGGGAAAATAATTTTGTGCATTTTCATGTGGCCCATATCATTGGAAAGCTCGCCACCAAATTTCAGATCCGCTAACAAATTAGTTTTTAAGATATTTGAAGTTTTCTGAGCTTAGGTTTTTGTTTCGGTTTCATTTTAAAGCATTTTTACACTCTGAAATTGAATTAATTAAAAATATTTTTAAGAACAATCCCCTCTTTCAGTGTGAAATGGTTAAAAATATCAATCTTCGTTACTAAAATCATTTGTGCTTGATTATGTTTTGAGTTTTTTGAATTCTCATAGTTACTTAATTTTGATTTCAAGGCCAATTAAAAAAAAAAACAGTTTATGTAACTTAGAAGGTTTTACATTAATTTTTTCCTGTTGAAAAAATGCCACGGCCCAAACTTTCTCAAGATGCTATGAGAAACAATATTTGAAAGAGATGGAATACTACCGAAAAGGATATATCTAACAACCAGCCCTTCACTGATACTGCAAAAAGACTGCAGAATATAAGTATTCTAACTTCAATATTGTAGATAAAACTGGATATTTCCCAGTTACTAAATTACATTATAGAAAACATATAGTAGTACTACATTATGTATTTGAGTTCTTGTATAATTGAGTTTTATACCATGGTATTAGAGTTTAAAACTTCCTAAACTTCCCCAATTTTAATCAAATAATTAAAAAGTTTTGTACAAACCTGGTGATTTTTAGCTTAAGTTAGTATCATTATTATATCGTACATAAATGATTTGTGTTTCAAAACTTTTGTGAAGATATTTTGTTACGATTAGGCTGAGTATGTCGTCGTAACAAACACTATAAATATTATGCAAAAATATATTATGAATTTTAAAAAATGTTTTCATTAATAATTAATTGAAGTAGTGTTTTGATACAGAACATAAGATGAAAAATAACATATTATAGGTTTTTGCTTAATGCCTTTACAAGCTTTAAATGCGTTTTTCTAGGACTTTTAATTTTGTTTTCTAATCCCTAAGGCTTTATTTCTTATTCAAGATGGAGTCTCTCTCTTGAAATTTTTTGCACATACTACCCAACGCATGTTCTATAAAAATTATCATGGATTTATGTCTGAGATTTCGAGTGATTTTTTTAAAAAATACTAAAGTTAACATTTCAAAAGTTTGTGTATTTTTTCGTGGTTTAGCTAGAAAAATAATTATTAAAAATCAACAAGGGAACAGATTTTCAAATCCATACTAACTTTTGTACGCAATAATCTAAGAAACATAAATCACTTGAAATGACTAAAAAATTTTAAAAATCGAGAATGTTAAAAAAATTTGAAAAAACTTCAAAAATTCTTAATTTTTTAAAATTGTAAAATAATGGCTGATAAAGCTGACATTTTGCTTTCAGAATCAATTTAATATTATAATATGGATATTAAATATAAGTTATTTGTGCTGTTACTGCCTCCAAAAAAAATTTTTGAAAAGGGGTACGGCGTGTAGCCTTTTAAACATATTTTCATTTACACAAAATGTTTTTATTGCAAAACCTTTCACAAAGAGCACAGAGCTTTTTTATATAAATTATTCAGTTTGGAAAGTGATGTATACATATGTGATAACGTTCGGTTACCTTTCACATCCGAACCCTCTTGTCTACCTGTAAACCCGGCTGGATGTGTAGGAGGAACAGAATAATCCACAGACATGATTTCCAATCCAATTAATTTATTCATTCTTATTAACAATAATCAAGCAGACACATTACAATTCTAATTAAGGTTTATGATTTATAGTAAAATGCGGAGGTGAGATTCTATAACACAGGAATACTACTACAGCCCCTCAACTGAATCTAAGACAGCTTAAATACGCTCAATTATAACTACGTCGCACACGAGTAACTAGCGTCTACTTAATAAAATGCACAGTACCTGAACCTTTAATGCATCGGATCCTACACTGGAAACTTCCAGGCACTCTCTTTGGCTTGATCAAATGACTTTGGCTCCACGCTCTGTAATCTTTAACTAATTCCGCTGCTTTTCAATCTTTAACTAACAACTAATTCTCAAACTTATGATAACTCCTATTTGCACACATCCAATGTATCAACTTCAGAGTGTCAACAACAACGTGTCAACTACTCGTTTCCTTACTGCCAACTCGTGAAAACCGAATTTATATAATATACCTCATTTACATAAATCCCGTTTGCTTACTCGATGAAAGTTGGTTGAATTAAATATTTTGCTTTAAGGTATGTGACTACCCTAAAATCGTGAGTTTGGTGAAATTTTTCGAAATTTTTTTTATGTTTTTATATTATAGCCCATATATTTAAGATTCCAAAAATACTTTATTTTAGTTCCTACGATATTTAGAAGCAAAGTTATAGCTTAATTAGTAAACCGGAAATGGAATTTTCAAAACCGGAACTGGGTATTTAAAGAGACATAAAATGTAAACAAATAGTTTTTGAACTCCTTTTTCGTGACTTTTAAGCAAGATAAACATTCATTACTTATTGTAAATACAGATCAAGGTATCCTTTACTTATTTAATAATATTTTTTTTCCATCTAGCAACTGTTTTTTTTAATTCAAGCTTGTTTTATCGAATGGCAATACTATTATCGTCTATACTTTGTTTACATTGTTCATTCGAAAGCGTTCTTCTTTATTACTAATTATTTTTGATATTTTTACAGTTTATTCATTTATTTTATTTAATTTTAACGTTTTATTTCATTGTGAATAATTTCAAAATGCCGAAAACTAGATCAAAAGTGACTAGAAAGAGAAGGTTTTATGGAAACAGATTTACCAAGTCAGCACCAAACAGTAACAAGGCGTCGTCTGCAAGTGAAGCAAAATTGAGCACTAATGACAGTTTTGATGTGCCTGAACCTATATTTCATGGTTCTACAGGTAATCGAATTATTGATTTCCAAGCTTTATTGGGAATTATTTCAATCCTGTGTTGTCCGGAATGCTATGCAACTGGATTGAAACTAACAGAAGATTCCAGGGAAGGACTTTGCTCTAGCTTGTGTGTGTCTTGCAGTTGTGGATTCATGACTGGCTTTACTTCTACCCGTAAAGAAAATAAAAAATTCAATCTCAATACTTTATTGGTATTTGGATTGAGATTGATTGGCAGGGGATTCACAGCTGGTAAGAAGTTGCTATGTACTTTAAATTTGCCCTGCATTTCTAAAAACACCTTCAGAGCTCATGAACTCAAACTGCTGGAAGCAGTACAGTTTTGTTCTGAAGAAAATATGAAAGCTGCATCAACAGAAGTGCGAAATTTTAAAAAAAGTACAACTTGTGGTGTTTCAGTAGATGGCACATGGCAGCGGAGAGGCCATATGTCGCTTAATGGCTGCGTCTCAGCTATTTCCATTGATACTGGGAAAATTTTAGATTTGTAAGTAATGACTCAGTATTGCAAAATGTGTGAAATGAAAGTGAAATCTGAGCATGAATGCTCAAACTATAAAGGATCCTCAGGAAATATGGAAGCTGTTGGAGCTTTCAGAATTTTTGAAAGATCATTGATAAAACGAGACTTGCAGTACACCGAGTACTATGGTGATGGGGATTCCAAGGGCTTTTTACAAGTAAAGAATATATATGGGGAAAACAGTGTCTCAAAACTCGAATGTATAGGTCATATACAAAAAAGAGTAGGCTCACGTCTAAGGAAACTAAAAAAGAACACCAAAGGACTTGGTGGAAAGGGCAAACTAACTGATAAATATCGATAAACTGCAGAACTATTACGGGATTGCCATCCGTAGCAATGTTGGATGTCTCGAAAAAATGCAATCTGCTGTAATAGCTGTTTTCTTTCACTGCTGCTCTAGCAATCAAAATCCCATGCATGGGCAATGTCCTACAGGGAAAGACAGCTGGTGCAAGTATAAACGAGCATTATGCGATGAAAAAGTACACATACACAAAGCAACAGGCCTTTCAAATTCAGTTATTAAAGTGATAAAGCCCACTTACTTAGCACTCTGTGATACAGATTTGTTAAAAAAATGCCTCCATGGCATGACCCAAAATAATAATGAAAGTTTTAATAATGTATTATGGTCTATTTTACCAAAAGAAATTTTTGTTCACAAGAAAACTTTGTTTTTGGGTTCACACATTGCTGTCCTATTATATAATTCAGGTTATTTAGGACTGTTGCATGTATTTAATTATTTAGGTATGGTAATTGATCCAATGATACTTAAAAACTACATGGGAATCGACACAGAACGTATTCAAAAATCAAAACGCCAGTCATTACCCTCAACAAAACTCTCCAGAAAACAGCAAAAAGCCAAAAAAAAGTCAAAATTAGCTAAAAATGAAGCTAAAGAAGGCTTAACCTATAAATATGGGGAGTTTTGAAAATGTTTTGTAAGTAGAAAAGTATTTATTTTGTGTTAAAAAAAATTTTAATGTGTTTTACGAGAAACTTTTTTAATATTTTTCTTCACGATAAAGTTCACTATACAAAATAATTTTAAGATAGTAAATTGAAATTTTCAGAACATGTTTTGTGTAGTTCTATCTGTGTTATGAATCAAAATCTAATGTCTGTATGTATATATATATAAATATTTAATTGCTTTTTTATGAAAAAAAGCATTGATTTTTTTTAAAAATGAGTTTTTGCATACAATTTGGCGTATTTAAAAAACTTTTTCAAGTATTACAAATCTTTTGATACCTAACACAGATAAAGATGTTATTTATGTGCTGTATAAATATTATATGAATACACTTATTAGAATTTTGTGTAAAAGATTTGTCGTAACTGCAATTTTTCACCAAAATTTCGCTAAAAACGACAATTGTTATAATGTATAAAATTCTCAGGAAAACAGCAAAAGGTTAAAAAAAATTCCAAATAAGTTTTACATGAAATTTAAAAGAGCTTGAGCTATAAATATGGTGAGTTTAAAAAATGTACAATCAGTAGAAAATTTTTCACATAACATTAAAATCTTTAAATGCATTTTCTGAGAAACTATGTTTTTCAATTTTTTTTCTTCACGGTACGGTTGACTACAAGATTTCATTTTAAGATATTGACTTGAAATTTTCAGATAATCTTTAATTTAGTTTTATCTGTAGTCTAGACTATAATCTAATACCTGTGTATATATTTATTTATTTTATTGCACTTTTTCTGAGAAAATAACATTAGTTTTTTGTAAAAAAATGAGTTTTTGCATAAAAATTGACATATATAGAAAACTTTACAGAAGTATTATAAATTTCATAGTTATAATCACAGAAAATGATGTTATTTATGTACTGTATAAATATTATTAGAATATATTTATCAGAATTTTCAACACAAGCCTTACCGTAATTGCAATTTTTCACTAAAATTTCACTCAAAATTCCCTATATTTCCAAAAATATTTATAACTTTGTAAAAACTGTGTTTGAATTCTTACTTTTATGTCCCATTACAAATAAAAATATGTTTACATAAGTGAAATTTTACATATTTCAAAAAAAGTGCTCCGAAGACCTTAAGACTCACATACCTTAAGAGATAAGAAGGAATTATATATATATAGTGGAACCGCGTATAGATCCGTCACACATATACATAAGTTACATATACAACTTCGTTTCTAGTTTACAGAGTTCGTATTGATATACATGTAAAACTATATGAAAACAGCATGCTTTCATAAACATGGCTTACCAGTTAAAAATATCAATTTTTGTAGTTATAGATGTCATTACGTGTTCAAGTACAACATAAATTAAATACTACTATTAAAGGCTCCCCTATTTATCAGCCATTTTCAATTCATAAGCTTAATGCAACTTCTGTGGATTACTACTCACTATTTATTTTCTGGGCTATTTATTTTTTATTTGATTTCAATAATATTCTCACATCCCAAGAAATAGATAATATAAGGAAGGTTATCTTCTTGACTCATTCCCTAAATTCTGAAGAGTTATTTTGTGTGAATGACTTTTGAAAATCTAAAATCACAGAGATGAATCGCTGAAATAGATATCAAAAATATTTCGAAAATGGAAAGAAATATGTAATCGGATGGAAAAATATTCTTTTCGGGAGGAGAGAGGGTGGGCACATTTTGTTACTTTCGAATAAATACTTAATCTTGATTTTAAGTAGCTGGAGAGAAATATCGTACGATTAATATTAGTAACATCCTTTTATAAGCTTCTCTTGGTATGTAACGGAATGTTTGAATTCAATTTTTACTCACTTTAAAAGGTCAGTTTAATTTGAAATTTTGCTCACTTTTCCAGAACCGATGACAATACAATGATTTAATAATTTTGTTCCATTGTCCTGATCAGGATCATCAAGACTAAAGATTTCCCATTTTCAGATCCCATCCCGCATTTGGCAACTAATCTCAGATCCCATTTCCAGATCTGGCGACTAAAAGATAAAGAAACAACTTTGTTCGATTAACTATAAAAAGGTGGGTTTTTTTAGTTTTTTTAAACTGTAATTTATAATATTTATAAAACGAAATTCTCGTCTCGGTAACCCAGTGATTACTCGTACAAGCTTGCGAAGTCATGACTACCTTTGCTTCTTTCGAGATCGAGTTATTTGATCGGATTGATCTTAATGGTTGGTACTACTTAGAATCCGTCAGGTACAGAGGTTGATGCATATTAAATATATCGTGCCGACACGAATACGTTGGAAGAATTATTACCTTTTTATTTCAGGCTAACGACTCCAAAGTAAATATATTAAACTCGTCAAATTTTCTAAAGTCATATTTGATTTAATTAATCTAGACATTTTAAATGAAATTATTGTCATTTTATTTCAATGATAACTGGCTGAATATTCCATCAAATTACGTTTTTCTTCATATCCATATTAATATTTTAATACTTTCGTTGAAGAGTGCACATATATAACGATAATAATAAAAATGTTTGGATTTTTAATATCAAAAGGACGCATTTCTAGTTTTTTTTATATTTTTATTTAAAATAAGCATTTTAGAAACAAAACAAAAAAATAATGCATTTGTCAGAAAATTTACAACAGCTAAAGAAATGTACTACTTGCCATTTTAAAATATATATTCTTTAATAAACAGATATAAAGAACTATTAGTAAGATAAGCTAATTTTTAATCATTAATTTCAAGGACTTAATTATTTTACATATTTGCAATCTGTGTAGAAATTTTCAGAGAAGTCGTGAAAATAATTAAACTTAGCATTGCAAACACAACAAGTAACTAATACAATCAAACAAAGTCAACTTTATAGCCATTTTAATTGGAACACTAATGAATAATAGTCATAAATATTAATTAAATATTATATATATTGCACTGTTCCTCTATTTGGCACGTCTTCGAATAAAGTAATTCAGTTTTCTTTGTGGTGACCGAGCCCTTGAAGTTATTTTTCATTCTCTTGTTGACTGTTGCAATCAATTTGGTGTCCTTGACCATTTTTTTTTTTTACACATCGTAGATGAGAATCTTCGAAACCTGTACAAAAAAATGCTGTTTATATAATAAAAAGGGGAATGTGTGAGGGGGTTCTACTTTACCCAACATCGGTATGAGATTGCGTTATTTAGTTTGAAAAATCGTGCAAAAGAATTAGGGAAAAGCCAATGTGTAAGTTATTAAATATGTGATTACATTTAAATACAGTGAAAATTGTTTAACTCGTAACTAAAGGGACTGAAATATTTTTTCTTGTTTTAAACGAATTTCGTGTTACAGGATATTGGAAAAAACAAAACAAATATCAACAAAATTAAGCTTATTAGAATTTATTTTATTTTACCATAGAAAAATGCATGCATTTAATAAAAATCAATGAAACAAAAACATTCACAAGAACTTAAAGAAATTTAACGCAAAGGATTTTCAAATTTTTTGAAAATCAAAACAATTATTGAGTTTTTGGAAAATAATCTGATATTTTTTCCTTGCATTGTTTTTTCAGCATCAAATGATCAACAGATTCTTTGATATCGTACATTTTGTTATTCATTTCACCGTAGGAATGTGCGTCTAAGAAACTGCGCATACTTTTCATGACGTTCCTTATTTCGGATGACGTGGGAATAGTCACCGAATATTATTCATGTCATTTTCGTCGTCGAAATCTACATCAATGATATTTTTTGTGCTTTGAACCAATTACAAAATATCTTTGTTTGACATAATTGAGGTTGTACACACATTAGCATCATCTACTGCATTCCGATAATTCAATAAAACAGTTCAATGCGGCTGGTGGTTTCCGTATTTTGTTCATTCTCAGAAGGAAAATCTTTTCGTGTGAAGCGATTTTCGTTTCGTGCAAAGAGAAAAAATGCATATAAATTCATAGTAGTTTTTCGTGACCGCTGTATTATTTTGTGTTAACCAATATTTCATCTTAAACGTTTTCGCGTTATACGTATTTTACTGTATTTAAAGTTGTAACATTTTTACATTTAACATTAATAATAAATTCATACATATTTTCATTTAGTACTAAAATAAATTGATACACATATACATTGCCTCAAGAAAGGATAAAAGCTTCAAATTAAAACTACTGGAAATACTTCTAATTAATTATTCATTGGTAATAGTTGATAATAGTTCACAATTTGAAAATTGCCGCCGTCATTATGCTTGAATCCAGAGATTTTCGTCAGATAATAACGTTCTGAGAAAATATCAAGAATTTTCCTCCGAAAAATATCTTATTGTTCTAACTTTATTTTTTATCAGAGTTTCTTTTTATTCGTTCTTTTAATTTTATAAGTTGTTAAACAATTCTTAGTATACTTCTTACACAGCAATGGATGTGATGACCGTACAACAAGCTCCATCTACCGATGATATTCGAAAGCTGTAATTGCCTCACAGTTGTATTGATAGAGAGTTTTAATTCACGCGGGAAGTTTGTGAGTCGTCAGAACTAATATACTTTTTGAGGTATTTTTATGTAGAAAAAAGCAGATTATTTATTTCACATATTTTTTCTGTATAAAATTTCTCTCAAATGCTATCGGAAGCAGAGAACAAGTAAGAAACTGGAAAAGAGAGATGAAATCAGTTGAGTTTCTGCTATGAGTAAAAGGTATATTGCTCTGCATTTTATTTTTATTTTGTAACTGAGGCTAACTCAGATGTTTTGAGTTTGTATTGCAGTTGCAATTTTCATTTTACTTTTCTTCTCCCAGTTCCATGTGTTTGGTTTTCTCTAGTTTCTCTTAGATTCACATTTTGTTCCCTCTCAAATTGAGAATTTTGTTAACAAGTTTTTTGAGTAAAAAATAACTAATTCTTATTGTTTGTTAGTCTGATTTGGTTCATGGATACTTGGAAGGAAGAGAAAAGAGAAATCTACTACTAGACTCCACAGCTTTAGTAAGATGATCAAGCACATTTATTCCACAAGAAAAAGTGACCGCGATAGCGCGGTCAAGATAACGGACTCTTGGCTGGCGTGCCATAACTTCGAGCTCAGTACCACTGAAGACCTGCCGTGTAAGACAGCAATGCATGTTAAATCTGTAGAGAGCTCAAACGTCCTCCCGTTGGTGTGATATGGTAGTTAGGAGAGGGGATTCCACCTCAGGTATCGTTCACGTTCCTCTCTGTCAGATAAACAGGCCCCACACCGGGAATTTACATCAGAAAAAAGAGAATTTATGAGTGACTTGCAATTAATTTAACAAATCTGTTTTCAGGCTTTGGGAGTTGCGAGTTGCATGCATTCTCGCCGTACTTTCAAATGAGGAGAACTAGGGACCCGCTATCTGCACTCCAATGTCCGAGAAATCGGCCATTATGATAGTGGAGGCTAGATGGTATGGACAGGCATCACGTTGGATGACCGTACGTGTGTATGGCCATCCAACGTGTACCTCCATGTAATTGAATGAGGCACTGTAACTGCTATAAGACATAGGAAGGAGTTTTTGGAGCTCTATGATCTCCTTTTTACGGGTGCAGTTGTCCCTGATTTTATTTTAATGGACGACAACGTGAGGCCCGCAGAGCTCCTCTTGTCGACGAATTTCTGGAAAGTGAGGATATTTGCCGAATGGATTGGTCAGTCAGATCTCCAGAACTCATGCCTATAGAGCACTGGTTCCCAAACTTTTTTGTCTCATAGAACCCTTTGCCCAGTTTTTCAGTTTGGGGTAGACCCTTGCTTAAAATACATTCAATTTTTGCAAATTTATCAACTTAAATGTCTTTTTGACAGCTGGTATACTATTGCTACTTTAAAAATTTAAATTCTAACTGTAATGAAACATGGTGTTTAAAATTCAAAAAGCACATGTCAATTAAATTAAATGTTAATTAATACATAAAATAACTGTAAAAAATAGCTAAACAACAAATGATTTTAATCGGAGGGAAGAAACTGGCGCTACAATGACAAATTTTCAACATTCGGTATCCATCTTGTTAGGCTTAACTTTAAATCTCCTCTGTTATAAGTATCCAGTTTTTTTTTTTTTTGAGATCGGCATTCCCATGTTGAAAGTCCTTCTCATTAGGAAAAGCAATTAAAAACTTGCTCACATTATTCCATAATTTGGTACAAATAACAGGTTTGCCTTTTTAAAGCCAAAATTGCTCACATCTGTTTCTAAACATTAAGATCTTCTTTATAGTTTATTATGATCAGTTCCTTTTGTAATATAACATTTTTTTCAATGTGACCATATGAATTCATTACCTATGGTATTACCATAATCAAAGCATTCCCAAACCAAGTTTCCGAATCTGAATAGAAGACATTTAAGTGTCGAACGTAGGTTAAAACGTTCTCACAGATTGTGTGTGACAAATTAAGAAAACTCGGGCCCTCCAGCATTATACTTCTTAACCTTAACTCCGGAAAGAAACGCTGAAATGGTTCTTCTTTTAATAAAATTTATACTGTCACATTCTAAGTGCAATTTAATTTTATGAAATTTAGTAAATAAATCTGTTAAATAGGTAAAATTTGGTTTCCACTTTATAAAATTTTCTTTTAAAGTTAATGTCACTATCTAGTTTATAATGAGAGCCAATATCGTAGATCCCCAAATTATTTTTTTGCTGACGTGGACCCCTTGCAGGTCATCATAGACACCTGGGGGTCTATATACACTACTTTGGGAATCACTGCTGGAGAGCATACCTAAGACGCTCTGAGGAGGGATATTGCAACTCGCAACCCCCTCCGAAACCCTCAAACTGATTTGTTGAATGAATAGGATTAATTACTCCAAAAACTCATAAAAATTCTCTTATTTTAGTGCAAAATCATTGTGCGAGGTCTCTATATCTTAAGTGATAACCATACACTTTATAAACAATTTTTTTTTCTGTTCTATTCACAACTGCTGTTTCATTCCTACCGATTTCGATGAGTGTTACGTACAATCGTGTGTGTGTATTTTAACTGTAGAATGGTTATTTTTTTTTCATTATATCAGCTTTATATATGCATACTAAATTTCATTAATATCTATCCAGTTACACTTTATAAACAATTTTTTTTTTCTGTTCTATTCACAACTGCTGTTTCATTCCTACCGATTTCGATGAGTGTTACGTACAATCGTGTGTGTGTATTTTAACTGTAGAATGGTTATTTTTTTTCATTATATCAGCTTTATATATGCATACTAAATTTCATTAATATCTATCCAGTAGCTCTAGAAATAATCGACAAAATCTAAAAAGTCTTTTAACTATGAACACCAGTGTATTTAATTCCTATGGTACTGTTTGCAATTCGTTTTGAATATATTGATATTCGTCGCTTTCGAATAACTGCTCGGTGCGTGGATTTTATGTTATAAAGTGTTACTTTAATTTGTTTTTTATGTGACGCCATTTCCAAAAACAATATATTTCTTTCTGTTTATGAATAGACGGATTATTTCAATAATAAAGTTCTCTGACATTCCTCTCGTAAAAGATCTTTTGTTGTATTTTTCCAGATCTTTCTTTTGTCCTTGAATCCCAACCCACTTACCGTTGTTTTTCCAAATCTGCATTGTTCTCTGCGTGGCACCTGACTTGCAGGCATCCAATACACATGAATAACCTTTATATTCAGCAGCTGCCATAAGAGTGCGCAGATAAAAAGAAGAACTTGCATGTTTTTTTACCATATGTGCTTATAAGCATATTGACAAGCAGACACACTATTCACTTTTATAAACAAATAAAGTACCATTTCCAATCATAAAAAAGACCCTTAGGAATTATTTCCTCCTGAGTTAAAAACTACACACAGTAATAAATCTTCTCACTTAACCTAATTTATTTATAATTACTGTCAAGCACATCATTGATCGTCAATATTTATGTCACTACTGGCATTTTAATTCCTAATTAAGCAAAGAGTATACAATATGTTTCGAACTACCTGATGTTTCAAGTGCGAATTTATCTGTAATTGCACTTATCACAAATTATTTGAATTTGATTTCACGTATGGTAGTGTCATAAAAAAATTTCCTCACCCCTCCAAAAATACGCAATAGGGTCAAATGTTCTGCTTAATTATCTTAATTATTTCGTTATTTGAAAGGGCTTTTTCTTTTGCCTTTTAAATCTTTGATGTTGCTATAATTGTGTGAAGTCTGACCATACTGTAAGCTAACTTAATTAACTCAAGAGTTACCACCCATAACAAGAGTTACGCCGACAGTTTCCTGTACAAATTTCTTACAGTCATGGGCCGCGGTAGCCCAGCGGTTAAGGGATCGGATCGTGGCTGCCATGTCACGCCATGTAGGGGAGCGATGCCCGTTAAATTTGTCGAAAGCTCAAACGTCCACCTGTTGATGTGGTGTGGTAGTTAGGAGTAGGAGTGCCACCTAAAGTGTCGGCCTCGTCATTTGATCATCGTTCAAAATGATGTGGTCCTTCGCCAAAAGCCCTCGTGTAGCTAAAAAGTGCGACGTTAATATTCACTCACATTCTTACAGTCATTTTGTCTAGCCACTGTAGCTTAGTTGTCAAAGTAACGTACTCTTGGCTGGTGTGACATGAGTTCGAGCCTAGTATTGCTGAAGACCCACCATGCAGAAGGGGTTGATGCACGTTAAATATGTCGAGGCCGAAACGTCTTCCCTTTGGCATGGTGTCGAAGTTAGGAGAGGAGGGTACCAACTTAGCTGTCGTCCTCGTCACTTGACCATCGTTCAAAATGATAAGGTCCATCGCCAAAAGCCCTCGAGTAGCTGAATAGTGTGATGTAAATATTCATCAACTCGTTCACTCACTAAATGATAGATAAATTTTTATCTACATCTCTAAAACTGTTTTAAAAAAAGGTGGAAAAGGTAATGTCATTTTGAAAAAAATATGAATTGTTAATTCGCAAATAATGACTCTACTTGAAAGTTCAAGAATACTATTTATGTACTTAACAAACGAATACTCTTGGAATAGTTATTTGGAATAGCATACAAGTGTATGTGTGTGTTTAAAAAATTGTTTGATTTATTAGAACAATTCATAGACGTATAATTGGTATCACGTGCTCGTTAAAATAGTGGGTCCAAATGGTGTCACCATCTATCGTGAGCAAAATCGTGCTGTCACTTTCATGTGCTCAAAGGTTAGGCTAATGACAGACGTATCTCTAGCTCGTTGCCATGATGAATTTCGTGGGCCTCGATCTGACTACGTCAGACAGGTGGCATAAGCAACAGCAACATAATTGGTATTGTACATATGAGCTACAGTGTGTGCTCATTAACTTTCGAGAAGAAATATATGAATTATATATATAACATTCTCTTGGTAAACAAAAAAACATGAATATTTTTTTTTTAAAGGGACTTTAAGTTTTGGAATTGATACAAATTTTAAAAATTTATATAATTAACGTTTATTTTTTTAAATTTTTTATATCAATTTATTAACTTACGTAGAAGACTTCATCGAAATTAAATTGTGTTTAATCACAAAGCAAGTTGCATTCCATAATGTTGAATAATCGTGAAATACCTAAGAAGACGGCTTAGTATCTCACTCTCTTCATCATGTGAAAAGCCATCGCAGTATCCGACTGGTCAGGGTCGTGAGTTTGTCATGTGATCGAGATTATTGTAGTAGAGTCATGGGATTTAGTTCTAATGCCATTTAAGATCTATTGCGTAGGGGAATTCATATACATTTAATCTGTAGAGGCTCAAAGTCATCCTATTAGTGTGATGTAGATGTTTGTAGAGTGGAATGCTTGCTCAAGCATCGCCATGAGTTGATAGTGGTTCAAAATTATGCGATCAATCGCTAGTGCCCCTGTGTTAGTTCTAAGAGTGTAATATCTTTCTCTATTACTTTCTCAATGCTTCTCAATGTACTTCGCATTAAAAACAAACAGAATTACAGTCGACTCTCGATAATTCAAACCTTCGATAATACGAACCTCTCGATAATTCGAAATATATGCTCAATCTCTAGAAAAACTCTTGATATTTCGAACGAAAACAATACGTTTGGGTACACTCAATATTTCGAAGTAAAATCTAGGGCTGGCCAGTCTACAACACGCAATAAATCGAAGTTATCTTATAAATCGACAATTCAAACACTCACTATCATGTGCAGTCCTGTAATAAACAGGGTGGAGCTTACAAGTTTTGCATTGTGTTGTCTCTGCGTGTCTCCCTGTAACGTAGTTCCTTTGAAGACCATCTGTCTGCTACCACTTCTTAGTGTTTTCCGGTTCCTCAGGCGAAAGGACACTTTTATTATTCTCATTCCCTTAAGTGGACAATAGACCAACCGCACCTATTGTCTGCCGTCCATATCTTTCGTTTGACACGTGTCCTTGCTACACATGTGTTGAGAAAGGTCCGCTATTGTGAAGAAGAAATGCGTAGGATTGTGTATGAATGTATTCTTTTAATTCATGACTTTTAACTTCTGTAAAATATTTATACTGTATAATAAAAACTTCTTAAAAATACTTTAAAATAATTTAATACATATGTACAATTGTTGTTTTATTACATAGTTTCAAATTTAAATATGTTAGAAAAGAATTTTTCTTCGTGTATTTTGGGAATTTTTTTTTTTACCCTTTTGATAATTCGAAGTTTTTCATCGGTCCCTCCAAATTCGAATTATCGAGAGTCGACTGTATATCGTTTTTCAATACAATCAAACCAAGTGCTGTCTGCCACACTAAAAACAAAACCCAAGAAACTATCTGTTCTTGGTACAACAAAATCAAGACTTCTGCATCGGGCTAAAACAAAAGAACTCTCCTTCCTTTACACAAAATTTAGTCCAGCGCCTTCGTACTGCAAAACCAAGGGACTCTGTCCGCCCCTTTTGAAGGTCAACCACTTTCTTTCTGTACAACTCCCCCCCCCCTCCCGTTGGTTCAGAAAATGACACCAAAACTCGATAATCTACCGCCAATTGCAGCCAAACACTACACTCTAAGCCTGCAGTGGACTAAATTCGCGCCTGAGCGACGCCAAGTGGGGAATCACGTGACAACCGTGGCAACATTTACACTTGTTGTTCAGTGCCGTGTTAGAAGCAATACGTAAGTTGCTGACATTCATGTGAATTAATTTGATCTAATTAAAATATATGATATCATTGTATTTTATGCATTATTCTAGTGTATATATTTGTAAGGGAAAGTTCTCAACAACTCTTTGATATAATTTTTGTTTTATTCTGATTTATTTATCTAATTAGGTATTCGTCTGCCTTCAAATAGTGTTAGCTGGTATATTTATTTAGGTTGGATCCTAGCACTTAGTACCCAGCTATTATTTATTTTAATTCTTAATTAATTTAGTACTTATTAATTATGTATTTTTGTACAAGAACAGCTTACAGTATATAGATTCAATACCACTTCTTTTAAAAAACTTCAAACTGTTTGACTTCCAATAACAATTGTATCATTCCCTTAAAAAAAAACTCACACTATTATTATCAAATACAGTGTCAGTTAAGTGTATAATACAAAAAAAAATGTCTGTTTATAATTTTACTTCATAATTCAAAGTCAAGAGAAAATATTTATTCTGAAGTAAAACAATTTGATAATAATTTGTGAAAGGAATGTTTACAAAAATTAAATAAATTTTTCTTTGATTTTTACATTTCTCAAATTATTGATTTATAAATTATTAATAATTATTCTTTACTGCTAAAAATTGTTGTCATTTCTTTCTTTAAATTAAAATAAAATATTCTTAAGGGGAATGATGCCATTGCAAAAGGCAACAATTTTTAGAAATGATCAAATTTAATTTGATGATTTGTTGTTAACTTATTTTCTGAAGTACATGTTAAACTTGCAAAAACGTTTGTTTCTTGAAGACTGTGTATATAGAATATTAGGTAATATGAAAGTTTTAGATAAATGTAGATAATTATCTTTTGGTAAAAGTGTATTTTTTTCCATCACCATTTTTCCTCCATTTTGTACATAAAATATTAGAGTTGATATGGTATTTATCTTGTGATGAAAATGAATTTTTTAACACTATATTTACATCAAGTTTGCCTACCTACACTTAAAATTCCGAATGAATATTTTATTTTACTGTGGAACAGTTACTGGATGAAAATGAATTTTATTTTTACAATGTATTGCATATAAATACTTTATATATATGGATGTGTTTTACAATATTATGGAGCATTTAAAGATATTTGAAATGTTTCTAATAAAATAACATTCTCCATCTTTGACTGTCTGATTTACTTAGTAATTATTCTTTAAAAATGTTTGGAATTCTTTTTTAGAAATGATTGTCGAAAGTAATAAAAGAAAATACTATTTCAATTTTTAGTTAAAGAAATGATTCATATTAATACATAATTTTCAGGATATATTCATTGTAATGTGAATATCCATTATTATGAGTTATTTAATTACATATAAAGTACATAATCAGGTCTAATAATTAACTAAATGATTATAATGAGTTATTTCTACATGCATTAACTGTTTTATATATAATACTTTTCTCTAAGCTGTAGTCACTATAGCAAGTGCTTTTTAAGCACATTAAAATTAATAAAGAGTTACCTTCAGTCATCCAGGAGAGTTAAACTTGTACAAAAAATTTTAAAAATTTACTTCTTTAAGCTATTGTTTATCTCATATTGATAAACAATATCCATTATATTTATCTGATGAAAATGCATTTTATTTTTACAACACAAGGATTGCAAATAAGATAGAAGAAATTCAACACAATATATATATATATATTATATATATATATATATATATATATATATTTATATTTATATATATATAAATGAATTGTTACATAAAATTTCCATTCAGAATTTCTACTAGTTATGTCTCTTGACCAGGTATTTATATTTAACGTTAAATACTCCAGTTCCATTTCTTGCAAACTTAAAACTTATTTGAAGAAATGTACTCTCTCTATGTTATTTTGTTATCACTAATATGAATGAAAAGTATCCCTTTACATATAATTATATTTATACTTTTAAAAAAAATGGAAGATAAAACAACATCAGAAAGAAAAAAAGATACAGAATTCTCTCTGAAATTTAACGTTTGAAAATATATTAATAAAGATTAAAATCATTATTACATCAACAAGTTACCAAAATTTATTATGAATAAATTGAGTTCCTTTCTAATCAAAATCACAGTTTCTACTACTTACAAGAAAGTTAGTTAACTAATTATAGCATTGTTTTACCAGGACAATCTTATCTCAAAAATATCAGGGATTTTGGCCAATTAACCCCTTAACAATAATTTTGAAAAGGATTTTCTGTATTTCTCTTCGCGATAAATATAAAATTGATCCAAATACTTTTCTTGGGTCAATATTGGTAAGTAACTCATGCAACATATTTATTCAGGACTTATAAGCAGGATAATATCAATATACATGAGTCTTTTATATTTATGTAAACATAAATATAATGATATAAAATAAATCTAATCTATAATGATAAATCTTCTACATATTGTGCAAACACCAATATAAATGCATATTTATTATAAATAGTAAAAAAAATTGCACATCTCTCTTTCTCTCTCTCTCTCTATGAAAGGTTTATACCACACTGTCAAACTCTGAAAAACAGATGTGTTAATCAATACCACACATATATATTACAATTTTTATTTTTTTGTAAAAGAACTATGGATTCAAAAATGACTATTTTATTTTGATCATTTAGTTGTGAGTAAGACTTTTATTTCCAATATATAGACGCAAATTTATTCTATTATACACATTTTAGTTTTAAAACTTTAATGCCTTAATTTTTTTACCATATTTGTAATTCAATTCTTGATAAATTATATCTTTTGCCTGAAATGATGCTGCAAATAAAGACTTTCAAAATGCTGCACAATTTTTTTACGTGTAATTTTACAAATGGTAAATGATCATTTTGATTTCTAATGTTTGAAAGTGGTACTTGATTCATCATTTAGTGTAAACATTTAAGAAGCTGTAGTAAATTAAGATATTTTTCCATTTTGTACGGAATACTTCTCAAAAATGCTTTTTTTCCCCTCTTTTTCCCAGTAATATTGTAAAATTATAAAGGAAAATAAGTTTAAAAAAATAATTGTTTTTGATATGACATGTATGGTTACGTATCAGATTCTTGTGTTCTAATTTTAGTTAACCTCTGTTACTACTCTGAAGATGCGTAAAATAAGTAAAACTTAAGTTAATTAAATGTTATATGTTCTCAATACAACTTCATTTAAAATAAACAAAAATTTGCTTAAGTTAACTAACATATTTTACTTTCTTATGTATGTTCTCTATATAATTTTATTTAAAATAAACAAAAATTTACTTGGAAGTATTTACATGTTTGTGAAAGTCTACATCTCTCCAAAATCCTCTTTGAAGAGGTTTCTTTTGTAAAGACAAAAATAGTGAGAATAAAGCTTGGTTTAAGCTGTCGTCGGTATTGAAAATGTTCTTCAAAGTAATTGCATACACAATAAACAGTGAGGAGATGGTTTATAATCCTCACGTTTCAACATGCTTTCAAAACACTCCTATTTTGCACTGGTTTATGAAAAAAATGTGATTTTTTCCCTCAATCATATTTTTATTTATTGATTAAGCAAACATTTTAGCAAATTGAGACATTTTCAAAAGTACAATGTGAAACTGCGATAGTAAAATAGTCCTAGCAATAGTAGTAAACAAACCGCAGCGTAATCACGTGACACAGTTTTCACGTGATCGTGACGTCACATGAATTTAGTCCATTAATACAACAATTAATCACTTAATCCTATCCTCAATACATGAGCACGAAACAATTAATTTTTTCGTCTACATATTTGGCATGCCATTTCCTCACGCACCACTTTTCTTACGTTAAAAAAAAAAAATGCTAAACGACAAAAATTGATAAACCGATACATCCTGAAATAAAGTTTTATAAAAACTTTAATAAACCCTACACATTTTATTTGTGTAGATATAATTTTTTTTAAAAATTTAACTTATTTGTTAGAATGATAAACAGCATCGACCGAAATTTATAAAAATAAATAAATAAATACATCTAAGGATTAACAAAGAACCGTTACTGGTTCTTTATTGGTCATAAAGAGCTTTGAATAGAAATGGCTGGTTAATACAAATGAATCACCGAATTCTAAACATTGGTAACATTGATCGGGGTTCGAGGATTTTATGCAGATCAGTCGCAAAGAATAAGACAGTTCTTTAAGAGTGAGGAAAATTTACTGTCGAAAATCCAATCCTTGAAATACAGGATGTAATGGGGGACTATTCCTACTTCCCTCTAATCCCCCTTGTCTACTCTCGGACCCGGCTAGAAGTGTGGGAGCAATAATTGATCAGACGACATGATTCACTAAAATCGTTTACTTGTCACAATAATCAACACAGACACAATAATAATCCAATTAAGATAGTTTTGATCAATATTTAGACCTCGAAGGTGATACCAGTTAGCATGGGGATAATATTTACAGGCATTCAACTAATTTCTAAGATAACATACTAGCTCGTTTCTAATTCAGACGCGCTCTAACAATTTACTCCCTAACTTCTATTTAAATAAGAAGCACCGTACCTGAACTGTTGTATTTCCAAAATCCTATAGCTGAGGCCTTGTTAGCTAACGGTCGACTTGTGTGTGTGTGTGTGTGTGTGTGTGTGTGTGTGTGTGTGTGTGTGTGTGTGTGTGTGTGTGTGTGTGATCACCACGCATCCGAGCGATCCTCATTTTGGTAATCTTCAATTCTCAATTAACAGTCTTAAATTTTCACTTCATGAACTCTCACTTCACTTACTCTCAAAACTCGCAAAAATACAGAATTTATATAATAAACTTAATTTGCATAATCACGTTTTATTACCTTCGATGATAGTGGGTTGAAATAATTATTTCCCTTAAAGAATCCCCAAAGAGTTAGTAGAGCCGCGTATAGATCCGTCATAAGTATACAATAATTTATTGGACCAGTCTCGTTTGTGTGTGTGTGTCACACCTCGTACATAAATCTATTCCTTTTTGTTGAATCAATTTGTGTTTGTATAAAACTCGTATGTTGCATGCTCTAAAATCATGCTAAATTCACGATTTCGAATGTGGTAAGATACCTCAATGCAGTGTTTTCCAAAGTGAGATAGGCGCAACCCTGGGTTTAAACATTAAACAAAATTCGCTGATTTAAACAAAGATATTGGATGTGGATAAGAGATATCCGATTATCATTAACACAACATCCAAGCCAGAAGAAAAGTAATTGTTGGAATTGGCATCAGGTGGATTCTTGAAAAATAAATTTAAGGAGTGTATATATTTAAGGAGTTATATGGTAAGGAGGATATATATTTTCTTAACAACCTCTCTCTCTCTTTCTTCTGGTTACAAATGCAAAATGTGTATCCGGTTTTAACAGAAAAAACTCTGAAAATCATCTTGTCTTTTCCAACTTCATATTTGTAGACATTCAATCGAAGAAAAGGGAACAATCTATTGGACTTGGAACAGCAACTCAGATTAAAATTAACAACCAGGGAATCAAACAATGACGATCTGTAATCTCAGCACAAACAATTTCATGCTTCTCATTAAATCAAATAAATGTTATTTATAATATAACTCTTATTTATATTTTATGATGTATGTGAATAAGTTTATTTCTCTTTTCTTATTATTTTGTGTGTCACCTAAAAAAAAGAAGAAAAAAAGGAATATACTTTAATTGTTAGTATAATACGTTCATTTTTTGACGAGGGGTACTCAGGGCAAAAACTGTAGAAGGGGTACACATATGTCAAAAGTTTGAGAAACACTACGTCAATGCAGTAATTTTTTGATATAATATTTTGGTATTTAATGACGGGATGATATTGAGTTCATTTGCATAATAACAGATATATAACTATATATTAACATTATACTTAGGACACGTGCTTATTAACGTGCTAATATCGATCATATCGTACCTAATTAAAAATAGAAGTGGAATTGAAATAATAATCATTCGTTGCATCATTTTTTATTTCTTTCACCGAATTTCCTAAAAATAAATTACGCAACTGTTCCATTGAATCAATTGATTCATTATTATTTATATCTAAGACAAATGTTTACCAACTCCATTTACTTTGAATAATCATTGATTTTTTTTGCACGTACAATCGGTTCTCTATTTATCGAAATCGTTGAATCCCGAAAAAAAGTTCGTTATATGGAAAATTCGTTAATCAGAGACTCATCTTTTAATGCATTTTGAAAACTACATAAAACAAATTTAAAAATAATAAACACCATATATTGTTAAAAAAAATAATTAATCACACTATTTTTGCAAATTAATATTTATTTATTTTATAAATCTTACCATCAAAAAAAAATCTACAAGAAAAAAAAGCAATAAATAAAAACTGTCTTGGAATACGCTGTATTTTCAACTTTAAAAAATAATTTTATGTTAAAACTATGAATTTTGATGATATTTTCTAACTCTAAGCCTACAAGTATAATTTTAAACATACATTATCTTATAACCAGTTATTTTACCCATACATCCTTAAATTTAATTACTGTTAAAGTTTGTTCATTTTATTTGAGTTTTTTTTTTGTTTGTTTGAAAAATTACGGCAATTTTTATTGCTCTAGGAGAGTTAGGCATCTAGTAAAATCAGTTCATGTCCATCGATCATCATAAAATTTGTTAAAAGAATAATTGTCTGAAATGTCTAGAAATGATTTTAAAATATGGAGGAAAAAAATCGAATCTCAAGAGAAAAAATTCGTTCAATAGAAAATGCACTTCGCGATTTGGAGGTTATTTTACGAAGAAAATCGTAAATATTCTTGGTTCCAGGAAAAAGTTCGCTAAATAGAGGTTCGACTACATTTTCCTCACAAAACAATATATAAATTCAAAAAACAATAGAAAATAAGTTTCCTGAAGAAATTTTTTAGTTTTCAAAAAAAAAAAAAAAAAAAATACGGCGTTATAATACTTACTGTCCGTTACTTGATAGAAGCCACTGAGAAGAAATTCGCTTGATAACGCCAGAAAAATCACTTTCCAAAACACCACACTCGCGGCAATAAAAATATACGATAAAACGATGGAACGTTTCATTTTTAAGCTTTATCCTTGTAATATAAACATATTTAATGTATACTGAACAAGAATTAGAGAACATAAAAGAAATAGATAATAGTATTATTAATATGGAAATTAAAATTTCTAGGAAAAAGGGTTTCATGATTACTGTAGACCGAGAAAGATAAATATTATTTTCATTATGTTGATATTTCTACATCTAAACTTAACTTTTCATGCTTTTTTTAATAACTTGAAAGTTTATAGATGTTCCGATTACATAAAAGCTGTTTATGAGAAATGGTTTTTTGTAAATTATTTAAGATCATCAATTTCTTTTACTCTTAATATTTAAAGTAGTTGTTTTCTATGTACTTGACCTTTCAACTAGCTTAACAGGTTTCCGTTAATGCTTTTCTTTACTTTGTATAATTCGCTCACTTCTTTTACAATCGAAGTAATGCGTTCCAAGATTTCTGTATATTATGCATATTTAAAATTAATTTCATATATGCTTTGAAAATTTATATACTTCCATAGACATATATTTTAGCTGAAATACATAGCGCTTGAGTGGAATTGAACGGTTTATTTTTGATAAAAAATTCTTTTATTAAAATATGAGAAGCTAAAAATTTATCAAATTTTTATAACTAAATTTTGCTTTTATAAAAAATATTTATTTAAACAAAAGGTGTCTGACTACGTTCGGAACTGGAATATTTTTAACTGGGAACTTTTCGGAACTAGGAACTTTTTTGATATTTAAGGTCAGTTATAAATTAGAATATGTGTATAAAATTGTTTCAAGAGTAAATTAATTAAATGCAATTTTGTTTTGCTAAAAATATGAAAGAAAAGTAAGTATGACATGTATATATTCAAAACATTCTCTTCTTATGAGAAACGCTTCTATAATAATATTTTGCCTGTGTTTATTTTGGTTGTTTTGTTGTATTACTTAAGGACGGATCAACTCCACTTGTTTCTCTTTTTTTACTTTTTATTTAACCACATAAAATATATAAGCTACTTACAAGCGTAACAAATTTTAATTATCTTATGATTGTGAGCTTCAAAGTGTTAGAGTCCTGTTATTGCTCACGTCAGTGTATTACAGAGGCAAAATTCTCGTCCACTTTCTTCCACAGAAAGTTCTCATCTGCCGGTTCAGCGCGGCAAGGAAAAATATTTACAGTAGTGCGCATGACGTTGGTGCGTCAACAGCCTATATATACTGGTGTCCAAAAGTTAAGCATAAATCGTATAATGCGAAAAACACGGAGAAAATATTCGTAAAAGTATTCTAAATTTCTTGCAGTATTATTGGGTGAAGAAGAAACATTGGGTTTATGCAAAACTCTTCAGTCGACTACGTCCTGCGCGAAACACCGGCGCATGTCGGAACGCACAGAAACCGATTCACGCAGCATAGGCAGTTCAGACAAGTTTCGTGCAACTGCTGTGCGAAGGAACGTTGTTAACCATCAAACAAGGTGAATGATGGCACAAAGCGGCCAATTGGACATGTTTACGAAAGGAAGAATCTTTGTAATGCTGGAATCCTCCCGATCACAAACCGAAGTGTCTCGAATTCTGAATGTGGACCAGTCTGTGATCTCAAGACTGTGGCAGAGGTTTCAAAGAGCGGGAGATGTTACCCGACAACCAGTATCAGGCCGACCAAGAGTCACAACCCCTCGCCAAGACCGATTTCTGGTAATAAGTGCGCGACGTCAGAGGGGCAATACTGCCAGAGCACTGGGTTCGGCTCTCACAGTCGCCACAGGAATACGAATTTCGAGACAAACTGTTTATAGGAGACTCAATCATCCTGGCCTGTATGCTAGAAGACCAGCAGTTTGCATTCCCCTCACGTTTGCGCATAAGCGCGCTCGTTTGAACTGGAGTTTGAAATATCAACATTGGAGTGTGGGAGAGTGGGCTAATGTGATTTTCAGTGACGAGTCCCGGTGTAGTCTGAGTAGTGACTCTCGGTGGGTAACTATATGGAGAGAACGTGGAACACGTTTTGAACCAAGAAACATAACGGAAAGACATCCTTTTCCATCAAGGGGAGTAATGGTATGGACAGGCATCATGATGGACGGCCGCACAGACCTCCATTTCCTTAACACGGGGCCTGTGACTGCTCAAAGAGACAGAGACGAAGTTCTTGAGCCTTTTGTTCGCTTGTTTCGAGGTGCTGTCGGTCCTGACTTCATAGTCATGGATGATAATGCGCCATGTCACCAAGCGGTGCTGATTGATGACTTCCTTGAAACGGAAAACATCCAGCGCATGTCTTGGCCTGCGAACTGCCATGATTTAAATCCTATCGAGCATGCATGGGATATGCTCGGGAGACAAATTGCAGCCCTTTCGCACCCACCAAACTCCGTTACAGAACTGAAGAGAGCTCTCCAAGAAGCTTGGAACCGTTTGAGCCCACAACTCATTCATCATCTCATAGCAAGTATGATAAATCTCTGTGCAGCGTGCCTGGCGTGCTGCAGTTTAATAAGGCGTGTGGTCACTTCTGTGACCACACGCCTTATTAAACTGCAGCATCAGTATTTTATTTAGTGTTTTCTTTCATTTTTTCTTTCAAGTGTGAATCCTTGCTATGCTCAGTTTTCTTTCAAACTGCTACTTTGGATAATAAAATTAATTATTATCATTCTTTTGATTTGCTTCCTTATTTTATAACCATTTTACACTCGCATATCACGTTTCCCGCCATCCTGATTTACAGTTCCTTCTTTATTCACATAATTCTCAATTATGCTTAGCTTTTGGACATCAGTGTATAGTTAAGATTTCTGTACAGACCCTAGACTAGGATTTTTGAAATTATGATATCTTAGTGGATTTATTCATATTTTATTACATCAGAGAAGAGAAACTTTAAAGAAAACTACCCGTTATTATTTTAATTGTTTGTAACTCTGAATATAATATGAACTTTTCAAAAATTCTACTTCAGCTCTAGTACATGTCCTACAGCTATATGCAGGCTATATACAGACACTTATATAGTCTACTATATACAGGCAATACTACCAGAGGCGGATTAAGCGGCTGGAGGACCTGGCGGCCGCCAGGGGCCCCGAGCACCAGCAGGGGCCCCAAGCTGATAAGACTTCAGTTATAAGTTCAACGTGCAACA
This sequence comes from Trichonephila clavata, assembly GCA_019973975.1. NCBI lineage: Eukaryota > Metazoa > Arthropoda > Arachnida > Araneae > Nephilidae > Trichonephila > Trichonephila clavata. Next base: position 173,051 of record BMAO01030063.1, read on the forward strand.
AAAAATCTTGTACTGATATTGCAAACCCAATGATTACCCACATTTGAATCGTATAACAATTAGTGTTCCCCTATATATTACATGTAATTGCGGTTGAATCTGTTTGTTTTTTGCATTTTTTTTTAAATGTTTTCCTGAACTTTGATCTTTAATATATGTTTTCGGTTCCAAGTTTTTAAAAATTTGATCCCAGATTTCTTATATTACAATAATGATCCCAGATCTCAGGCAATAAACAACTACCAATGTTTAATTCTTTTGAAAGAATTTAGTATTTGAAGGTTCGTGGTTTATTGTTATCTGGATTTTTGTGTTTATATTTTGAGAATGTGGGGAAAGAGATCGAAGCAGTGTCGGATTAAACGACATGGAGGCTCCTAGGTAGTCGAGTTCTTGGGGCCCTGTAGCCTGTTTTTGGAGCACTAACTGAAAACAGAACATGCTTTTGTGGGCCCCTAAAAAGCGGGACCCATAGGCAACTGCCTACTCCGCCCAACGAGTAATCCGGCACTGGATCGAAGTATTTTGTAAATTTAGTATCAGTTTTATTTCAGTCAGCATGACAGAAAAAGCGAAATATTTAAGTGATATTGAAATTTCTCTAAATTGATGAATGAATCAAATAGTGAAATAGATGAAAGTTATTTTTTGGAAAAAACTGTAGAGGATCTTTTTCTATTGAAATAATTGATCACAGGTATATTTGCATACTTCCATAAGGTCTGAATTTTGCTGGCATTTTTTACCATTGGTCAACTTAAATTTGATTAACTTTTAAAGTTAAAATTTCAGGTAATGTGCATCTTGTTCTTTAATTTTTTTATTGTTTTGGTTTCATAGGATCATTTTTATACCATTTGCTTTCATATGTTTGATTTTTGAGAAAAGCTTGTGTGTTTCTAGTTTGATAATGTTTTCCTTTTAGTATTTCTACATTTTAAGTTTTTGTAATATAGAGAAAGGGAACTATGTACAGGGCCAGCCATGTTGGTGGTGTGGCGGATGTTGTGCGCAGGGGCCCCAGAATGATCAAAAATTAAAATGTACTCTTGCATATGAAAACTTGACAATATTCCTATCGTAAGAAATGTGAATTTTGTCGTAAACATTACTATTGTAGATCTCTGAATTTCAACAATCTGCAAACTAATTCTTGAAATCATGCAGACTTTAACGGTTCGCACCACCACAGATGAAGCATATAATAAGAATGAATTTTAAATTCTGAGAAACATTCCTGAACAACATTTCTTCTTATCAGGGGCGTAGCTATCACCGTATCAATGGTACGGGCTCCCCTAGAGGCCCTGGACGTGTGTAAGCAAAAAGTCGTGAAATGTTATCAATGGTCATATTAAGAGTTCCTTTTTACGTTTATAAAATAGTATGTCACTGGCATAAAACAATATAAGTTTTCCGTGTGAATTCTGAATCTTAGGAAACGCAATAAGAAAAATTTAAAAGCTGGTAAAATTACTCAAAATAATGAGAAGACAAGGAGTGGTGTGATCTTCGAATGTAGGAAAAACTTCTCATTCAAAGTGGATCGACAGAAAGATCGTTTGAAGTGAAATACAGATAACACTTATTAGGATGGAAAAAATCCATTCAGAATGTTATTTGCCTGTAAATGACAATAACCCCTTCGTCTATTGATTGATTGACTGTAATAAACGTCGCAGGAAGGCTTGGCCCTCATTCGGAATTTTTTTCATAGATGGTCCAGTGAAAGAGAGTATTATATTATATTTATCCCGGTTCTCTTTTATTTCTGTAACAACCAAGAGACTGAATGTGCACTCATGGTGAGCAAGGGCTGGATAACTGCTTCCCGTTCCGAGAAAAGATAGGGCCATAAGCACCTGAAGTCTTCTGTCACCCTCTAAGTCTATAGTTAATTATTTTTTAAGGAATATCAATGAGAGAGTTCTCAACGTTGGTTCTCTGGGGGAAGGGGGAGGGGGCGCGTTAAAGAAGAATTTCGGCACATTGGACAAAAGCACGATTGGGAAAAGCACGATCAAGATTTATGACAGGCTTAAGGACGAATGAAAAGAATGGGACAGAATCACCCTGAGAAAAAGACCCCTTTTCGAAGTAAACTGAGGAAATTTTGCGTCAATTTGACTTCCGAACTAATCTCTTTTAGCTTCCTGCGCTTATACAGACAAATCGGAGAACCGTGTTTAAACAACAAAAAAAGGTAACTATATTTTCATTTTCAAATTCTCTTTTAAATTTTTACGATTTAATGCGCAGGTATTTTAATCAGTGCGTAAGATAAAGTGAAAAAAATATTTTGTGGCATTTGTGTCATTATTATTTTATTTATTTATTTATTTTTCTATTTACATACATAAATATAAATAACTGCCATCAGTTTCTTAGAATATTTTCATGATGATTAACACATTTAAATGTGTTTTCGCAGCTTCAATCTTAAAACATTTTCGATTGGCATTGTTATTCAAATGAAAAAGTATTATTTGCCTCTCGTATAAAAATAATTTCTTGAGTCAGTTATAAAAAGCGATAGTAGTTCATTTAAAATACAAAACATTAATGAGATTTTGAGTACATTCATTAATTATTTACCATACTTAAAAGAATCCTAACAATAACTCGAAATTGAAATAAAACGTTATTATATTTATTGTGTTGATTTTTTGTTTGTAATCCTAACGTATTACGATAATTTTGTTTAGTAATATATGAGCCAATCTATAATTTCTAAATATTTCATTAAAATTGCTTCAAACTGTTAAAAGAATTTTCAAAGAAAGAAAGTATATTAAGTTTACTTAAAAATACACTTTTCTTTCTTTTTATTGGTAACATGAAATAAACACATAATTTTTCTAATATACTTTAAAACTGCTAAGAGAACCATTATTTTGTAAGATTAAATTTGAAAAGCACAAATTCTTTTTGTATTTATTGTCATTTTAAGAGTGATTTGCTCGCGATACTTTTTTGATTAAGATCTTTTGTCCAGACAACTTGAAAGGATATTCAGTGCAATCTAATAATTAAATATGTGTAACTAATTATAAAAATACATAAAAATCGTATATTTACTTTAAAATGCATAATTTCTTTAAAATATCGTATAACGTTATGTATGCTTCTAATAAAGTTAATCAAAATTCTCTCTCTCATCTATAACTGTATTTAAAATCTTTAAAAAAGGCAACAATGCCAATACTATAGCCGAAATTTCTTATAAAAAGCATTTAATGAAATGTTTATTTTTACAGAACAATAATAAATGTTGAAAAATATAGGTACTATTTTTTAATTGCTCCTAGTTTAAAACTATTTAAAGTGGTAGCAAAATGTATTACAGAAATAAAAATATGATAAACACAATTTATAAAGTAGATAAGAAGAGAGAAGAGAGTGATTTCAAACAAAATAGATATGTGAAAAGTTATTCAATATGTAGTAAGATTGTTTAATTTTGAGAAATGGAACTTTGAATGTAATTAAGATATAAATTTAGTTGAAAAATTGTAGATTTCTTTTGTGATATTGTGGCGTTTGTCAAACAGTTTTGAGTTATCGTAGAAATTTCTAATTATTTTGGAAATGTTTTATTGTTCTGTTTAGTCACAAAGTATTAAGATTTTTGAAAAAACAAACAAGTATAGTAATAATACTAAACTAGAATGTGTAAAAAACAATTGTATTCAGTTAATGTTTTATTAACTTATATTTAGAAACTTTACAAATCAAGAGTATTATAATTGTTTTTCCAGTTTTTATAAGAAAACCTTAGAATTTTTGAATGCTTACTTTTGGTTGGGACATTTTAATAATTTTGATTATAAGTAATCCGGAAGCTAAGCTACGTTTTGTTCTAGAAATTAAACTATGATTCCTGTAAAGAATAAAAGAATTAAACAAAATATGTGTGTATTAAATCGGAAATTTCATACTTCTATCACAGAAAATTTGAAAAAAGATGAAATGTAATTTTATGAGAGTTTGGAAGGAAAAAAATTAATGCTCTTTAGAAATTTCAGCTAAATTTTTGGACTGGATATTAAAAATTGCAGAAGGGGGGAGGCAATTATTTGATAATGCGTCTATGTCCGGGCGGTACTCAGATCTACAGGCACGTATTAAAGAACACAGTCCAAGCGCAGTTTATATTCCTTGTGCCAGTCATTCTTTAAATTTAGTAGGAAATTTAGCAGCAGAAAGTTGTAGAGATGCAATTAAATGTTTTATACTTGTACAGAAATTATTCTATTTTTTTTCTGTGTCAACCCATCGCTGGCAAATCTTAAATAAAAATCTGGAAAGGAGTAAACATGCAATATCTGTGAAAAAAGTTTCAGATACACAATAGTCAGCAAGAGCAGATGCCGTACGAGCTATAAGACTTGGTTATACACACATAAAAGAGGCCCTGGCTGAAATCCGTGATACAAATGAGGAGAAGATCACAATACTGGAGGCAACTTCTCTTTTGAAACATGGTAGAATGGTCATTGGGGCACATGATCTCTGATGAGGTCTTCATCCCCTATCTTGAATTTGAGGGAGCATTAAAAATTACACTTGCCATGTTTAGTGGAAGGAGGGGGAAATATAAAAAGTTTAAAAGTTAAAAATTTAAAAATAAAATTAAAATTAAGAAAGTACATTACATTGCGACCTGAAATAATAATAATATAAAGAAAAATTGCTGGAGATATTTTTGTTTGCGTTAGGGTGTTTAGTAAAAGAGTGGATTACTGAGTCGACCGCGGCTAACTCCGTTGCCGGAGGCTAGCGTACGGCCAACTTAACCATTGGGTACTTTTGAAACACATGGGAAAGTATGAAACTTCCCTAATGACCGTGATTTGGGATATCATACTCCAGAGGATGAGTGCTACTAGCAAAACATTACAATCAGTTGGGTGTGAGCTATTAAAAGGATCTAATCTACTGAAATCTTTAGAAAATTATGTACAAAATCTCAGGAATGAATTTAGAAAAGTAGAACAAGAAGCAACTGCTTTATTAGGGCTCTCATTTGAAAAGGAAGTTGGACAAGCTTGCAGGCAGCAAAAGAGAAAAATTATTTTCGATGAAACTAAAGAAGGTCATGAATTTGAAAATAGGGAAAATTTCTTGTTCAACTCATTCTATGTCATATGCGATAGGACAAGTGCAGAACTATCCCGAAGAGCTGAAATGTATAAAACTGTTATAGAACCCTTTTTTGTATTTTTTGACGAGAGGTTTTCTAAAATTAAGAAGAAAGCTGTTCAAAAATTAAAGGATATTTACAAAGACGATATTGAAACGCTTAATTTTGACAATGAATTGGATCAGTTTTTGCTATTTTTAAAAGAAAACAAAGATACTATGAACACTTCAATAGAAATTTATCGAGATGCAAAAGAAATGGTCTCGACTTTCCCTAATATCGAGATACTTTTAAAAATATTTTTAACTATACCGATATCAAATTCATCAAGTGAGAGATCTTTTTCGGTTTTAAAGCGCGTTAAAAATTATTTAAGAAGTAGTATGGGAGAAGACAAACTGAACAGCATGGCCATTTTATGCATATAACAAGATGTTTTGGACCAAATAGATACTGCAAAAATAATCGATGAATTTGCCCAAGAAAAATCAAGACGTAAAGTTATATAGCAAAATGTTAAGCTTTTAAGTATTTTAATTCTTTAAAATAAAGTTAAAAGTTTTTTTTGAGCCGTTAATTTTTTCTTTAGCTATACATTTTATTTTGAGAATTTAAGGTCAGCGAATTTTTTCGACTCTTCAGCCCAGGGGGCTTTTACCGCCAGGGGCCTCCAACTAGCTTAATCCGCCTCTGAATACTACCTAGCTTCACCTCATTTTAGCGACCTTTGGACACCAACATTTTTATCAAGTTAGCCAGAAATATATATGCTTTGTCGGATTCATGTCTGGAGATTAAGTTAGCTTTTCCATTCGTTATGAACAGCGTCGTCCTCAAGAGAGTTATCAATAAGCACTGCATGGTGAGGTCACGCACTATAATATATCAGAATGAATTCATTACCGAAGTGGTATATGGGAGGACATGTCTATCAAAGGTCACGTCCCAATATCTAACACCAGTTAGAATTCATTTATTCAAGTCAATGTGACCACATCGAAAGAAATCTCTGCCAAACCATAACTCCACTACCTCTGTAACCATGATTCCACCACATATTTGCCTTTTAACTATGTTAGATTAGTTGTGTGCTCAAAGTGTTGTTTCGTCCACACAAATTAACAGAGGCTTTAAATCGTTGTGTAGTGTGAAACTGGATTCGTCTTTAAAGAGTACAGAAATCCATTTGCTATCTGGTTCCAGCAACGTGTTCTCTTTCCCAGTACAAACGGTCATATCTCTATCGTTGGTTCAGAGGTCACACCTAGCAGGTAGTTTCGCGGAGAACCCTGCATAGGGAAAGCATCTTCGTAGCGTAGTAGTAGAGATTCTTGCTCCTGATACGACAGAATGATTTGCAACCAGCCGATTCACAATAGTGTTCCTCCTCATTCTGATCAAAAGAACTAGAAAAAGGTCTCCCGTATGTATCATATCTCGTGTTAACCTGAGAAAAGTCTTATACAAATAGAATCTTTGTATTTAAATTGATCCCACAATACTTGGATCATATTGCAAGACACATAGAAACGTCTTGCAGCATCACAGCTTGTGATAATCCCATTTCCATTGATCCAAGTACCTGTCACCTGAACGAATTGGGTAAGCGTTCTAGACATTGAATCCTATTCTGGATATCAACATCAAAACTACCAACAACTTTTGAAAATCAAGAATCATGCACAAAACGTACACAAGAAATTACAAAAGTTTAATTTGTGAAAATTTTCTCCCATACCTATATGTGCCCGTTTCCTTAAAATAAAAGCGATTACTATCTTTTATGGCAAAAGTTTTCTTTCAAATCATTACTGTCATTCATATAAACTATGAATTTTACTGTTACTGTTCCAATAATAAACAACAAAAGATGGGATTAGTTGTAAATTCTTAAGGACATCAACCAATATATAAGGGGTGATCAAATGAAAAGGTACGAAACGACATAAAAATGAAATAGTTAAATATTTGCATATTCCGCCATGGGAGAATGTAGCAAGACATCTCGGGATGCCATTGGAGGCTCTGACTGGGATCGGATCATGCGCGGGCGCCCGCATGCGCAGGAGAGAGCAAAGGCTCTTATAAAAAGCGACGTCCAAATGATGCGGCAGTCCGTATGAGGACAGGATGGCATTCGTGTTGCAAAATTCGACGATTGAGGAGCAGCGAAGTGTTATCCGATTTCTGACAGCGGAAGGTGAGAAACCGGTAGCTATTCATCGGAGGATGGTGACCGTTTACGGGGAGGAATGTGTCTCTGACAAGTCTGTCAAAAAATTGAGTGCGAGTTTTCGTGCAGGCCGTGAGAGTGTGGGTGATGACCAGAGACCATGCCAGTCAAACACTGTCATCACGAACAATCTCATCGACAAGGTGGATGACCTAGTGAGATGTGATCGGTGTGTCACATTGCGAATTTTGGCGCTGAAGGTGGATGTCAGCTATGGAACCGTGTGGACAATTGTTCACGACAGGTTGCGATTTCGGAAGGTGAGTGCCGCTTGGGTTCCGAAGCAGCTCACCGACCAGCAAAAGAAACTGCGTATAGGACTAGCACTACAACATCTGTTTCGGTATCAGGAAAACCCCGCTTTCATGAAGCGGATCGTCACAGGTAATGAGACCTGGTGCCATCACTACGACCCAGAGACAAAGCGGGACAGCATGCAGTGGAAGCATGCGTCGTCACCTCCCCCTAAAAAGTTCAGAGCCGTGAAGTCAGCAGGCAAGGTGTTGCTCACTGTCTTTTTGGACGTTCAAGGTCCGCTACTTGTGGAATTCCTCGAGCACAGAAAAAGCATTAACTTCGATGTGTACTATGAGACAGTCCTACGCCTACGCATGTTCATCAAGAACAAAAGACCGAAGCTGCTCACGGAGGGTGTGGTTCTGCTCCATGATAACGCGCGTCCACGCGTGTCCAGAGTCACACAGATGGATCTGGACAAGTTCAAATGGGAAACATTGGACCATCCACCCTACAGTCCGGACATGTCGCCCTGCGATATCCATATGTTTGGTCCAGTGAAGAAACACCTGAAAGGGAAGCGCTTCAACTCGGACGACGTACTCAAGGACACTGTGAAGGACTGGATCCCGTCATAGCCACAGGAATTCTGGGAACAAGGAATCCTGCGGCTTGTTCATCAGTGGGATCGTTGTGCTCAGGCCTATGATGTATATTTTGAATAAAGTCTACATTTGTACCCACCGTGTCGTTTCGTACCTTTTCATTTGATCACCCCTTGTATCATAACACAATAAAAACCAGGACATGCATTTTAATTACCACCAAAGCAACCACCTGAAACAACGCCGGTACCAAAAAAATACCATAGCGTAAACGGTTGGACGCTTCTTCGCTCTCATTGGCTAAAAAGAGTGGCTCTTCTACAAAACCAATAGTTACTGTCATTTTTTTATTGGTCGGCTTCAAGAAACATGTTTATCCTTAATTTTTGGAAGGCAATGTATGAGGAACGTTTCAAAATTAAGTTTCATTATTTTTTTTCGAAGATGAAAAAACCGATAGCCATAAGAAATCACATCCACTGCTGGTTAAAAGACAAAAGGATCGTCAGCGGAGGAAGAATGACGCATGCGTAGAGAGCCGAAAAAGAGAGAGTAGCAGTGAACTGGCGTGCCCGTGGTTATTCGAGTACAAATAAAGATGGCAGACAGACATGGCCACCAATCGAAGTGCGTGCTGTTTTCCCTTATGAATCGACCCATGGGACTAGTATATCCGTCATCCATGAAGATCGCTTATGGAGAAGAGTTCATATCTCGCCAAATGGTTGGTTGACTTTATCTACATTAAATAATATTTTTACCCTTACATGCTCTAAAAACATATCGATTTTATATAGAGAGAGAGAGATAGCAATATTACAGACATTAAAACCAAACATTGATAATCATGAAGGGAAAATACGCATGTGTGAAAATATGTCAATTATAATTTAATTAATTTTTGTGGCGCTTGAGAGTACGACGAAGGAGATGGGACTTGTTATTAATCCGGACAAGGCAAAGAGTTTGATTTCAACTAATAAATATCCTCTGAAAATGAGTAGCTATACTTTTAAAACTGTAAGACAGTTTACTTAGGAACTCTGATCTCATGTAGCAACGATCTGAAAATTTAAATAAACAGTAGAATTTGTTTGGATAATAGAAGTTTTCATGGCCTCAGAGACCAATTCAAGTCTAAATTTATTTCTATAAACATTACATTGAGCTAATCTAAAACTTTAATCCGGCCTATTGCTCTGTATGGAAGTAGATGTTGGACCCTCAATAAAGCAGTGGATAAACAGTTGCTCATTTTCGAAAGAAAAAATTTTTAAGAAAAATCTTTAGACATATTCAAGAGAGCCACGAGTGCAGAATTCTTTACACTCATGAAATTTACAGGAAATATGGCGGGACTGAAATTGTGAGAACTACAAAAGCATCACATATTAGGTGGCTGGACCATCTGTACAGATATGCCGATGCTTTTCTAGCCAATAAAAGTAATTTTTTCGAAAACTGAAAGGACAAGACGTAGAGAACGTCTACTTACACCCGGGGTGGTCGTCCATTGAACCGCCATTGACCGTCAAGACATTTTGGGGTGACCACTTTCTCTAAGACCAAATAATCATTCCATCATACGAAGGTCTAGAATTACCGTATTTATTCGAATCTAAGCTGCCTTAATTCTAAGCCGCACCCCAAATTCTCAAAATTTTGTGAAGATTGAAAAATAGTCTCTAAAATTGTTTATCGATATCCAATAATACGAAATTGAAGCAAATTTAAAAGGAAAACTAATAAGAAGTGAATAATTATATTATTTTATCAGTATGAAAACTCTTTTAAATACATGCAGGAAGCTGTAATTGCCCTAAATACCCAAATCCAACACATGTTTTCCCCCTTCCATTCTAAGCCGCGCCTGATTTTCCGTAGCATTAACTTTGGATAAAAAGCGTGGGCTAGATTTGAGTAAATGAGGTATTTTAAAAAATACGGAAGGGAATCGAATTATAAGAGAAAATTTCGTTGAATGGAAAATGCACTTCGCTTTTTGGAGACTATTTTACGAAGAAAATCGTAAAGTGTTCTTGGTTCCAGGAAGAAGTTCGCGAAATAGAGAAATTCGTAAAATAGAGGTTCGTAAAAGGGAGGTTCGACTGTATTGTATACTTTCTTTTAGTTCGCTACACCTACGCCCCTGAGTGGACCGCAACACCTTAAAAAATATAGAAGTAGCCCTTACCCCGGAAAAGTTTGCCCAACCCTGACCTACACGATGGCTTGAGTGAGTGAGTGAGTGAATATTAACGTCCCACTGTTCAGCTACACGAGGGCTTTTGGGGACGGTCCGCGTAATTTTGAACCATGGTCAAGGGACGCGGATGACACCTGAGCTGGCACCCCACTCTCCTAACTACCACACCACACCAACGGGAGGACGTTTGAGCTCTCGACAGGTCTAACGTGCATCGCTTCCCTACACGGCGGGTCTTCAGTGGTACTGGGATCGAACTCATAACACGCTAGCCATGATCCGATGCCTTGACCACTTGGCTACCGTGGCTGCTACACGATGGCTTGACGATGACGGAAAGGATCTCAAATTAATGAGAATCAACCAATGGAAGGCCATCGTGACTGATAAGGTCAACTGGAGGAGGACCAACAAGTCAGCCTTGGCCTGCAATAGGCTGTTGAGCTTATGAAGGAGAATTTAATTAATATTATGCTCGGTTCCATTTGCATTAGCTTTTTCACTGCAGGAATTTCTCATAAAGTAATAAATTTTCTTGATTTATTTATTTCATTAATTGTGATGTTCTTTAGTTACGCTGTATTATAACTGCTTAGCCTCAGAACAATACGCAGAAAAGGAAGGTTTACTAAACACAAAAAATTGCTTAACCCCAAGTAGCAGCCCTCAATTCACCATGTTTATGGGTAATGTAACATCCATCTTTGTTATCTAATTTTTTTTTATATCTCTTTCTTTCAGAGTGTTGTATTCAATATGTCTAATATCTACTTTTTAAAGTGGTCTCTTAGTGCTTATTTTTAATGATTACTAGCTGTAAACCTCTAAAAATATAATCTTTTCTTTCAAACTTTTTAACTTCCTTCATGAAAGAGAAAATGCTTGTTCTTTAAAAATGTTGTCACTTTGGTGATTTAAAAAATTAGCACTGTTTTAAATTTTGTGCTTTGTTCTAATTTTATCCCTTTCTTAATAATTTTATTCTGACATCAGTCAAGAAAGAAGAAATTTCCCCTACAATTGTACATTCCATGTGTTATCCAATACCAATCTCGTAAATTTCTGCAATTTGTGTGTTATTTTATTTTAAATATAAAAAGTTCCCCTTATTTAGAAAATATATCAACTGTTTCAAAGAAAACTGGAAATCTTATTTCTCAAATCAGGAATTACACATCTAAAGAAATTGGTCATTTTTACTATGCTTTTAAATTTCTAATGTCTTATTTTCCTCTACACTAAAGACATTCTTCTAAGAGTGTTTCAGAATTTCTAGCCCGAAACTGATGTTGAAAATCCATTTTTTAATGCATTCTCTTTGACAGATATATTTGTATTTTGGAACTTTTTATGTAGTGGAAAAACCGAGTATAGCTCCTTTCTAAGGATCATTTACGTCCCTGGCTGGGACGTAGCTAGAAGTATGGAGCTCCAATTAACGACAGACCCATTTGAAGGGATTTTGGGGCATTTTGAAGTCTTCCACCCCTTGAGTGAAGTCTTCCTTCTTACATTTTTCAGTTTATAAATTGAATCTTATTTTAAAATACTATATTGATTGTCTTAAAACAATAAGAACACTAACTTTCCATTTGAGGATGTAACCATCTCTTAAATTCTTCTCAAAGTGTACCCGTTAGAGAGAAATGAAATACCTAATCCCGATGAGCTGTATGGAGTAGAATTGTAATATTTAGTCCCTGAGGGGTACTTTATTTATTGTCCTGCAGTAAAAATATTTTTAAAATTTAAAAATTAAATACTTGAAAATTTAGAAAAACTGGAGTTGAATTACATATAAGCATACATGCAATCCAATGATAGTTGTTAAATAAAACCAGACTTACTTTTATCTGGCAACAATGGTTTAATAAAGACGTTAGCTTTATCAAATTGGCAACCGTCGAGAAAGACGCCGCTCGATATCCAAAAACCGAACCGAAAGCTTTGTTCTCCATATCCCGCATTGCTTGTAATCTAAATCTGCAATCGTCTAATTTCTTTGTCATTGAGACAAGTATTTTGGAGAAGATTGTTAGGGGGTAGTTATATTTATTTAAATCATCTTAATCTCAGAAATATGTAAATTTGTTTTCTTAAAAATAATTTTGTTTAAGTCCCTTGTAGTTCCATATGTTTTCAATAATAATTGGATGCATCTCAGAAACTTGCCTAATGCCATCAGTAAATCTTACTTAGAACGGAGTCGTTCTTAGAATTGGATGTTGATTTGTTTCATATCAACAAATCTGTTTTTTCGAGTTGTTTTATCATCAAATTTAAGAAAAAGAAACCATCCTGATATAGAAAATACCTAATAAAAGTCACTCAAATGAAATTTTATTTTTTATATGTTTTATTTAATGTCCTACCATTGTATCCTGAAATTGTAATCTCAAAATTTACTTTGTCTTAGTTGTTTCTAGTAGAATAAATAAAACCTTTTGATGTTTTTCCCTAGAGTGGAGTTGAGTTAATTTTTGGGTTTTATTTTGCTACTGCAGTTTGTTAGTATATTCACACAAAAAATTATCATTCTTAATAACTTTTGGAATCCCATCCCTTCTTATAAAAACTATTATTTGTGTTAATAGAATAAAGAAGTAGTGTTATTAAAATTATTATATGGCGAAATCGATTAATTTGTAAGATATTTTACTCAAAAATTTTTTGTAATATATATATATATATATATATATATATATATATTTCTTGTTTAATTGCTCAAATTTTTGCAATGTCTACTTTTTTAGATTGTTTCATATTTTTAGAAACGAAAGTAAATTTCTGTAAGTTATAAAGTACAAGATTGTTACACTTTTAAATGTTTAAGATACAGAAGATCCACTTTTCAAACCCTCAGAACTCTGAATATTATTAGCAGAGTTTTACCACATTTGAAATTAAAACTAATTTTTGTGATGAGGAATCACACTTACATTATGCTAATTTCACGTAGTTGCTAGAGAAATTATTAAATGTGTCCTGTTTTTGACCTAATGTATTCAAATTGTTATTTTTATAGGACTATAATACTTACATTTTTGATACTCATTATGGATTACAGCGGAAAGCAAGGAGCAGGTTATTCATCAAGTTATCTTGTTATTCATCAAGAATGTCTTTCAGGATGAGAATAATTTGGGTGGATCCTAGCAGGGCACACATCTTGGCGACAAATTTTTGGCGATAAAGTTTACAATATGGTAATCCTGCAAAATTCAGGTAATAGTAACCCTGTTTGGACCAGATTTTTTGGACAGCGGTCATTTTTTTTAAAAGCTTTTATTTAACTTACAATGTATGTATGTATGTATGTATGTATGTATGTATGTATGTATGTATGTAATTTGTTCGGGTGGAATCTTGCAACTCAAATTTGAAGCTGATATCTTCCTCCCATTGAGCTGAAATTTTGTATACACGTTTAGTTTGGATGACAATGCATGTTTTGACCATTTATATTCCGATATTGCAATTAATTAAAAATATATTAATTAAAAACGTTTAACTAGTTTTGGGCGCCAACTTGGATATATCTGCATTGTTGTAATAATTTTATTGTTACAACAATGACAAAAGTTGGCGTCAAAAATTGGTTTTCAGCCAAACTGGAATTTCATAACGTTGCGCTATTGACAGTATTAATTAACTTTGTCTAAAAAATAATTACATTTCTACAACGTAAAAACAATCTAATTTCTACAACGTATGCAATTTTTTTACAAATTTCTATCTATTTCCTTGGATTTAAATTCAAAACAAAAAAGTAGAGCTATTTTTCAAGTAGATTGGTACATTGTATACCTTTCTCAACGATGCCAAGTTAAACTGAGATGGAGTATTGAAGAAATTCTTTAAATAATTTATCTAACTTTAATCTATGAATCTCAGACAAAAAATAATTACAGAATCGGAAAGATCATTTTTTTAATGTATCTTACCCATCAAAAAGGAATCCGCTAGGAAAACAATAAGAGAAAAATATTATCTAGAAATGCAATATATTTTCGATTAAAAAAATTTTACAATAAAATGAAGTAATTTTTTAAAGAAATTTTCTAATTTTAAGCCTACGAGTAATTTAAATATACCTCATTTTATCACCAGTAATCTAAACACACACTTACGACATGTGTCCTTAAATTTAATTACAAATAGAATCTATTAATTTTATTTGAATTTAATTATTGATTTTTTCAAAATCAAGTTTCTAAAGATGATCTGAGCAATTAAAAAAAATAGATTCTTACGTAAAAGATATTCAATGTCCAGCAAAAAATTATCATTATTTCATAAAACTTTCTTTTTTGATTACAAAATGCGTTTTTAGTCTTAAGCATTTTATTGATTAATACAAATATTTAAATGTCTTTTGAAGTTTTCAATAAACAATTAAAATTTTCTTCTAATATGTTAGAGAAATACATCCCTTATCTTCAAAATATTTCAAATAAATAATATATTCTTTAAGTTTTTCAAAAATAGTCAAAATTTTAATTAAACATTTAATAACTTTGTCATTTATGAAGATAATTTCACTAAACCTTTTTTTTCGTGTGTAGAACAATGTTAGCCAAAATCTGCATGAAGATTGAAAAAATTACTTAAAAATTATGGATTTAAAAAAATTGTGTTTTTAGTCTAATACCATTTTGCGAGAATTCATTCAGCTAAACCAGTGATGGCGAACCAGTGTTCAATGAGTTGAACAGGTTGAGAAACCTGTCCAGCGATAACTAAAAAGTAAAAAATAAATTAAATGTAAAAAAAACTTTTTTAAGAACAAGCTTTTATTTAAACGCGCTAAAAAGAATAAAATAAACTTTTCCTTTAAAACTTTTTTTACTATCAACTTATAACGTCATTACACAATTTATATGATATAAAAGCTTGTCGCGAGATTTACCTGTGTAGATAAACAAGTAAAATAAATAACTTGACCTGATTGATTTTGGTTTTTAAAAATTCAAACTAAGTAAATATGAGTACTTAAATATTGCGACAAGCTTTTATATCATATAAATTGTGTAATGACGTTATAAGTTGATAGTAAAAAAAGTTTTAAAGGAAAAGTTTTATTCTTTTTAGCGCGTTTAAATAAAAGCTTGTTCTTAAAAAAGTTTTTTTTACATTTAATTTATTCTGATGGTCAACTTGAAGACGTGTAAGATTTTTCTGGAAAGCTAAATTTGAGGAATGAGTGGATTTTTTCTTCTTTTTTTTAAAATGAAACAACTGCTGAAAGATTATTTGTTAGAGAGAAAGGGAGATGCGTTGATAAATTCAATTTGGACGATGTTTTTCCTCACTATTGCATCTTAGAAGCAACGGTTTTTTTGCTTTCTTCTTGAAGCCATTATGGAAACCACGTTTTCTTTTTTGAAGCTCACCGAATGGATATTTTTTCTTTTGAATGAAAGATTAAGAAAGAAATGTTTGCTTTGTGAATGAGTGAACGATTAAAAATATTTTGGTAGATATGGATGTCCGAAATATGAAAATAATTTGTTTTTGAGAGAAATGGAGATCGTTAGTTCATCAGCCTAAAACATTTATATTGGATTTCTTTTCCCACTGTAGCGTTTTAGAAGCGAAGCTTTTTCAGTTTTTCTTGTTGAAGCTGTTTTAGAAACCACGTTTTCTTCGTAAAAACACGACAGATGGATTTTTTTTCTGAATAAAAGGTAAGAAAGTAATGCTTTGCTTGTTTTTTGTGTGAATGAAGGATTGATAGAATCTTGTAATGGATGCTCAAAATTTGCATTTAATTTCTTATTTTATGTTTCCTGTGTTGTCCGTTTTGGAAACCACGTTTTTTTTTTAATGTTTTTCGTCGCTTGACACCATTGTGAAAACCACGTTTTCCCCTCTTGTTTACATATCTGACGCCATTTTGAAAAACGCGGTTTTTTACTTGGCGTCATTTGGCGAAAAACTTTTGTCGCTAAATACAGCAGTGTGCTGTGCTAGAATTTTACCGATAATTTTATCAAATATGTTTTTCCTTTTTTTATTTATTTTTTCTTCAGAATTTTATTTAAGCTTTGTGTATATATTTACTGTTATTTTATTCCTTAGTTTTGTAAATATTATAATTATAGTGAAAACATATTTACTCTTATAATTAGTAATTTGAATTTATTTTTTATCTAGTAAAGTGTAATGCTAATTTTTTAAATTCAAAATATTTTTGCTAGGTGCATTTAATTACAAATTATTTTCATTATCATATATCTGCTTATGGATTACGGGTGTAATAATCTCATATAATTAAAATTTGTTTAAATATTTTATAAGAAATTATCAGCTGAAATTTTGTATGGTGCTAAATGCTCCCCGGCTGCTTCGCTGGGTATTTCAGGGTGTATGAATATATACTGTTTATATATTTCGATATAAATTATTCATATCTATGTCCTAGTATTAAGCATTTAATTCTGTCAAAAAATATTCTTATAACTCTCACCTCTTGATATGAAAAGGACAGGACTGAATATCTTAAACTGTAGTAGAATTATCTCTTATGTTTCTGTAACCCCCTGTCCGCAATTGGATTTTCGTTACATTTTAGTGGATCTCTGCTCAACAAAATAAGCATATTTGCCAAATTTCAAATCTAAGTTTAAGGGGACACAGTACAATTCAATTGACAAAAATCGGTCAAACAATCAAATCTAATTTTTTTAACCTAAATTATTTTTTATATACTTTTCTACAAACTCACAAACTTTAAAAGTTCTAACTTTAAAAACGCAGAGTTGTGAAAACTTTTCCATTGGTTTTTATTCACATCCCAATGGCAAATCAAAACTTCAAAGGTAAAATAACTAGCTTGCCTTCATTTAAAAGCCTTTTTTTTCTATTGTGCCTGATACTTGGCCTTGCTGATAGTACATGGAATAAAAGCAGGTGTGTATTTTTCAATCAAAGCAATACTTATTTTTTTTTTAAAAATTACATTTAGAATTTATACATTTTTTTAAGGAATTTTCAATAAGTATTCATAAAAAGAAGTATTGCACAAATACCAATCATGTTACCGCAAAACCCATAGCAAATTTTTCTAAGGAGAGCAAGCATAAATGAACTGATGGCTAATTCTAATTCTACTATCTTAAATCTTAAATCTAATAATTTAATCTCAGCAATTACTTTCTTAATGCGCACTAGGTTTGTGAATGATATACTTCAATATGCGCACTTACTTAACAGCTTCACGGCGCCTTCTCCGTTACATCTACAAAACCTATAGACTTTATATAGTCAAACTAATTTACATATATCACGTGTTCTTCTTGAAAGGCTGTGAATTAATGTGAATGCTAGCCCCAAAGTTTCCCCAAGAGGATTAATAAGAAAATTAAATTAAAAGTCAAAAAACTTTTTTTAAAAACAAGCTTTTATTTAAACGCGCTAAAAAGAATAAAATAAATTTTTCTTTAAAATTTTTTTACTATCAACTTATAACGTCATTACACAATTTATATGATATAAAAGCTTGTCGCAAGATTAAAGTACTCTTATTTACTTAGTTTGAAAATTTTAAGAAATTAAAATCAATCAGATCCAGTTATTTAATTTACTTCTTTATCTGCAGAGGTAAATCTCGCGACAAGCTTTTATATCATACTAGCTTTCATGGCCCGGCGTTGCACGGGCTTATACCGAGGGTATAACTTAATCCCCATGTTAATTTCCTCCTTTTATTCTAACGCCAACACTTTTGTGGGGTTTCACGCGTACGATGTGAATGCATGTCCCGTGAGTGCGTGTCATGGCTTTGTTGCTTAACATTTTCCCTTCTCTTCGCAAATTCTCGATCCTAGTACCACTGAAGACCCGCCGTGTAGGGGCGAAATGCACATAAATTATGTCGAGAGCTCAAACGTCCTCCCGTTGGTGTGGTGTCGTAGTTATGAGAGGGGGTGCCAGCTCAGGTGTCGTCCGCGTCACTTGACCATGGTTCAAAATTACGCGGACCGTCCCCAAAAGGCCTCGTGTTGCTGAACAGTGGGACGTTAATAATCACTCAACTTCACAAATTCAGCACTTCCAATATTATTTTCCGAAATTACTTTGATTTCTTTGTTTCTTTCCTCTCCGCTTAGCCCTGCGTTGCACTGGCTTTTACCGACTGAATAACTTCACCCTCATGGAAATTTCGTGTTTCCCTCAGGCCGATAGCACTTGTGTGTGCGTGCGTGCGATGTGAGTGATTTCTTTAACAATCTCATAAAAACTCCCTTTTTCGAAATTTGTTCTTGCGTTGGTGTGGTGTGGTAATTATTAAAGATGGGTGAAAGCTCAGGTGTCGTTCTCGTCACTTGAGAATGGTTGAAAATTTCGAGGTCCGTCACCAAAAATTTTCGAATAGGCAAACAGGGTGAATTTTAAAATCCCCCACTCACTTTCCAATTCTTTCGTTGCAATTTTTTATTTCCCGGAAGCGAAAATGTAGTCTTTTTAAAAATAGTTGTATGCTGAAAAAAAGACAGAAAGTATAAATTTTTAAAATTACAAAATTTCACTACTATTTTAATTTTTGGAGTAAAATTGTGAGGATTTTTTTGAAATATTCGACTCGGGGGAAAAAAGTTTCATGCAATTACCTTTATAAGAGAAGAAATTATTAAATGATTGATTTAAGTATTTTGAGTGTTTTATTAAAATTTGTTCAAAAAAGTTTTTGGCTTTTTTTTAAAATCACTGATTCTAAAAGTTTTAAATTGAAAATTTCGAAGTCCGTCGCCAAAAAACTCTGGAGTAGGTGAACAGTGCGACTTTTTAAAAATCCCTCACTCACATTTCAATAACGGAAAAAATATTGCAACAGCAAGTTTGACCTTGGCCGCTGAGCGTTAAACAGAGGGGGGGGAATAATAATGATTCTCGCGCATGCGCAAAGCCTTTAGAATGTCTTTAAAGTTTTCATTATTTTTGAGGGCTCAATTTTTAATTGAAAATTCCAAGTTTTCACATATTGATTGGAAACAACAATAATTTTTGAAGAAAAATGGTTACAAAAATAATGTTTATATTATTTCTCGCAAAAACTTTATTTTACGAAAATCACAAAAAAAATCTTTAAAATTCGTAATTTTTAAGCGAAATCGACACACGGGAAAAAATTTCATGCAATTTTTTTTTTCAATGAAGAAATTATTAAATGATAGATTTAAGTATTCTGAGTGTTTTATTACAATTCGTTCAAAAAAGTTTTCGGCTTTTTATTTTTTAAATAACTGATTCTGAAAGTTTTAAAAATAATTTTTATATAAACGCAACGATATTGATTCATATGAGAAAAAATCATAAAATATGCAAAACAGCATTGTTTTATTAAAAAAAATTGTTTTTTTCTATAAAATTCTTTAAAGAAAGATAGTTTTTTCCCGGAAACGAAACTGTAGCATTTTTAAAAATAGTTGTATGTTGAAAAAAGAACAGAAAGTATAAATTTTTCAAATTACAAAATTTCACTACTATTTTAATTCTTGAAGTAAAATTGTGAGAATTTTTTGAAATATTCGACACGGGGAAAAAAGTGTCATGCAATTACGCATTATTTTAAAGTAAACTATAAGTTTTATGAAAGAGAACAAAAATTTTGATACTGATAAATATTTTAAATAAATATCAGAAATGCATTGTGTGTGTGAATGCATTTTAATTTTTTAAAAATTTCACTGAAAAAAACATTCAAAAAAAAATAATACTATTTGATAAAAACATGTAATTTTTTTAATTTTAATTTTATAGTTTTTCATTCCACTCTGTGTTAAAATTATTTAAACACGTAACTGCGAAAAAAAGTATATTATAAAAAACTAACTTATTAATTATTTTCTAATAAAATTGATTGAAATTGCTCATTTAGCAATTAATTGTGACATACCATTTGCTTACATAATGGCAGCACTGAAAATGAAGTAAATTTCAGATCAGTGGGGATGCAGCAAGTGAATTCCATCATTGAAGAAGAGAGAATTAAAATATATTTCAGAATATTTCCTTTTTGTGTGTAATGATGTGTGGCGACGCAATGTCCAGCAGGAGAAAAAATTTAAGACAAGTATGGAAAAAGGCGACAGGCGGGTTTCTGCGAGGCGGACTTCCTCCTTCGCATTGACCGCGCACGGCAGTGCTGCAGTTATAGTCTTGAGTGTAGCGGGAGCTCTGAGCACTCCGCCACCAGACAGTTAACCAATGTTTGGCTAAATGTAAAATCACGTATTTTAAATTATTTTAAAAAATCATTACCTTTATTTTAAGGGCGTAATTTTTACGTTAATGCTCTCAAACATCACCAACTATTTGCAAAAATAACGTACTTTGAAATAAAAAATGTACAAATTACTACTTTTTAATTTATTTCTCAGAAAAAAACATAAGTTTACGAAAATCACAAAATGTTTTTTAAAATCCGTAATTTTGAAGCAATTTTTTCAATCTTCGTATATGTTACGACTAATATTACTGTACACACGGAAAAAAGGTTTTGTGAGATTATCTTCATAAATGACGAAGTTATTCAATGTGAAGTAAAAATTAAGACTACTTTTTAAAAATTCTTTAAAAAAAAGCTTTGGAAATTTTATTTTTTAAATGAATGGATCTAAAAGAGAAATGCCTGAAG
Organism: Trichonephila clavata; assembly: GCA_019973975.1. Classification (NCBI taxonomy): domain Eukaryota; kingdom Metazoa; phylum Arthropoda; class Arachnida; order Araneae; family Nephilidae; genus Trichonephila; species Trichonephila clavata. Next base: position 194,114 of record BMAO01030063.1, read on the forward strand.
TTAATTAGTGTAGAATATCGATTTAATAACACGAAAAGTAATTCATACCCAACGATTTAGAAATAATTTTCATAAAAACGCATCTGTTTTAACACTATTTTAAAAAATTCGAAAAAAATGGAAAATATCGTTATTTCACAAAAACAATTATACCGTGTCGTGGTGAAATAAATGATCTTTCCGATTCTGTAATTATTTTTTGTCTCATTTCGACACCGAAAATTAGATGACAATTTTAATATGGTGGAAAACGTAAGATTACCGCTCGGCCGAAACGGAAGGGAAGTTCCGCCAAGTAAACAACCGGCAAGAGTAAAACAATTCGGCGTTTTAAGGTTTTTAATTATTATCTTTTTAACTAATTACAATATCGGAATATAAATAGGCAATACGGCTTCCCCGGAAAATTCCCGATCTTTTGGTACCTTCCGCGACTTTCTGCGTGGTGCTGTTCGTGAGAAGATAGACGCACATACATAGATAGATAGATACGTTTGTTTACCTTCGAATTTTAATAGTGTAAGATAAATTGTGTAATGACGTCATAAGTTGATAGCAAAAAAATTTTAGAGAAAAATTTATTTTATTCTTTTTAGCGCATTTAAATAAAAGCTTGTTTTTAAAAAAAGTTTTTTTACTTTTAATTTATTTTTTATTTTTTAGTTATCACTGGACAGGTTTCTCAGTTTGTTCATCTCATTCAACGCACCATTGTTGCTAGGTGTTAGCCTAGCTAAATGAATTCTCGCAAAAAGGGTACTAGACGAAAAACACTATTTTTTTCTTAAATCCGTAATTTTTAAGCAATTTTTTCAATCTTCGTGCAGATCTTGGGTAATATAGTCTTACACACGAAAAAAAAAGTTTAATGAGATTTTCTTCACAAATGACGAAATTATTAAATGTTAAAATTTTGAGTATTTTTTGAAAAATCGTTAAAAAAAAGTTTTTGGTATTTTATATTTAAATGACTGATTCTAAAAGAGCAAAGCATGAACTGTTTTAGTACGGAATGTCGATTCATTTAAACAAAAAAAATCATGCGCAACGGTTTAGACATTATTTTCATAAAAACGCATCGGTTTTGACTTATTTAAAAAATAATCGTAAAAAATACAAATATTATTATTTTTTAAAAAACATTATACCGTATCGGGACGAAATAAATGATCTTTCCGATTCTGTAATTATTTTCTGTCCGAGTCTTATAGATTAAAGTTAGATAATTTTTTAAGGAATTTCTACAATACTCAATCTCAGTTTAACTTGGCAGCGTTGAGAAAGGTATATAATGTACCAATCTACTTGAAAAATAGCTCTACTTTTTTTGTTTTGAATGAAAATCCAAGAAAATAGATAGAAATTTGAAAAAAAATTGCATACGTTGTAGAAATTAGAGAACTTTTACGTTGTAGAAATGTAATTATTTTGTAGACAATTAGTACAGTCAATAACGCAACGTTATGAAATTCCAGTTTGGCTGAAAACCGATTTTCGTCGCCAACTTTTGTCATTGTTGTAACAATAACATGATTACAACAATGCAGATATATCGATGTTGGCGCCCAAAACTAGTTTAACGTTTTTAATTAATATCTTTTTAATTAATTGCAATATCGGAATATAAATGATCAAAACATGCATTGTCATCCAAACTAAACGTTTATACAAATTTTCAGTTCAATGGGATAAAGATATCAGCTTCAAAATTGAGTTGCAAGATTCCACTCGAACAAATTACATACATACATACATACATTGTAAGTTAAATAAAAGCTTTTAATAATTAATATCGCGAATAGACCTGTGGGGGTGTTTTAATTAAGAAAGGTTGCTAAAAGATAGTTAAGATAAAAGTTATGGTAGTCAAGTCACATCCACACATTAAGAACCATCATCGTTAAAACCATCTTTTTTTATTTTCTACACTAAAAAAAACGATATACAATAAATTCGTGGAACAATGATTTTTTTATAATTTTCACAGCTCGCGTGCTTGATAAAAGCAGGATCGCCACAGTACTCCCCCCTCTAATAGTGCAGCAAGTACTAGAGTTTGAGGTAACGAGAGTTAAAGCGAACCTGTCGTCCAGATCTGGTCACATAAGGTAGTGGAGTAGAATTTGTAGGTGACACAGGACTCGATGGAGAAGAATCAGGTACTGGCTTTGTTGAAGTCGGAACTGCAACTGGTGGCGGTGAAATTATTGGCGCAGATGAGTGGTGAGAGTTCTCGAAAAACGCAGGTTTTAAGCGATCAATGTTGATTGTGGAATGTTTGCCGTTCTTTTCAATTGTGAACATTTTTTCAGTTCGTTTGAGTACGAGGTAAGGTCCATCGTATGGCGTCTGTAATGGTTTTTTAACAGCATCATGGCGCACGAACACATGAGAACAAGTCTTCAGAGCTGGATGTACAAATACTTTCTTGCTGCCATGAGATGTAGTTGCCACAGGTTTAAGTTGGTCCATTACGGCTCGTAAATTTTTTAAGAACTCATGAGGGTCAACGTTAAGTGAAGGGGTTTCGAAAAATTCTGCTGGTAGTCTCAGAGTTGAACCATAAACTAGTTCGGCTGATGTGCACTGTAGATCTTCTTTTAATGCGGTTCGGAGTCCGAGCAAAACCAATGGAATTGATTCGGTCCATTTCGTAGGTGCATGACATCTGAGGCTTTGTTTCAGAGATCGGTGAAATCGTTCGACTATTCCATTGCTTTTAGGGTGGTATGGGGTCGTTTTGATCTTTTGGACACCTAAGAGTTTGGTAAGCAAAGAAAACAAATTGCTTTCGAATTGTCGTCCTTGATCAGTCGTGATGATGGAAGGTAAACCGAAGCGTGAGATCCATTGAGTAATGAATGCACGCGCAACAGTTTCAGCAGAAATGTCGGAAATGGGAATTGCCTCAGGCCATCGTGTGAAACGATCTATACAGATGAGTAGGTATTCGCAATTGTTTGAAGGTGGCAGAGGTCCTACGAGATCTAAATGAACATGATCGAATCTTGCTGAAGGTAGTTGGAAAGATTGGAGAGGACTATAGGTGTGTCTAGCTACTTTAGATTTTTGGCAGTGTAGACATGAACGGGCAAAATTAGAAATGTCCTTTTGCATGGACGGCCAAAAGAATCTCTCTGAAATGAAACGTTTAGTGGCACGCACACCTGGATGTGAAATATTGTGTAAGGCTAGAAAAACTTTCTTTCGGAAAATTTCTGGAATGTAAGGTCTGATTTTGTTTTGCTTGACGTCACAGTAAAGTTTCGATGAATCGGGGTTGGTTGAGAGAGGTTTTAAAAAAAATGACAGTTCATTCTTTCCTAAAATTGCCTGAAGTTCTTCATCAGACGCTTGTGCCTCCGCCATGGCAGAAAAGTCTATTTTCGGTATGTGCACTTCATTAATGCGAGATAAGGTGTCAGCTACAACGTTTTTTGAGCCCGATACGTGCCTGATATCGGTGCTGAATTGTGCAATGAAATCCAGGTATCTCAGTTGTCTGGGAGAAGAAGAGTCAGATTTTTTGGTAAAAGCAAAAGTAAGAGTTCGATGATCTGTAAATATTATAAAATTTTGTCCTTCCAATAAGTGTCGAAAATGTTTGATGGTTGCATATATCGCCAAAAGTTCCCTATCATACGTACTGTATTTACGTTCTGAGGGTGTAAGTTTTCGGGAATAAAATACTAGAGGTTTCTGACCATTAGATGTAGTTGTATGGAAGACAGATCCTATGGCTGAATCCGAAGCATCAACTGTGATAGACAACTGCTGATTAGGTGAGTGAAAATTCAAAGTAGGGGCTGCCTTCGCAATATCAGCTTTGCATTTTTCGAAAGCTTCTGTAGTGAGGTCGGTCCAAGGAACAGGTCGTTTATCATTCTTTTTGGAATTTTTTAAAAGTTCATGTAGGCTAGCTTGAGTCTGAGCGGCATTAGGTAAAAAACGACGATAAAAATTAAGCATTGCTAAGAAACGCTTTAGTTCAGAAATATTTTGAGGTTTGGGAAAGTCAGAAATTGCTTGAACTTTTTCGGGTAAAGGTTTCACTCCTTCAGATGTAATTAGACAACCCAGAAACTTTACCGATTTCTTCCCAAGGACGCATTTTGAAGGATTTAGTTTTAATCCGTGTTGAGACAATCTTTCAAATACCTGTTTCAAATGTTGTTTGTGCTGTTCTACGTTATTTGATGCAATCAGTATGTCGTCAAAATAAGGAATGCAGCAATCTAAATTTGACAAAACTTGATGTATGTAACGTTGAAAGGTTTGTCCGGCGTTTCTTAAGCCGAAGGGCATATATACATATTCAAAAAGACCAAACGGGGTTGTGATTGCTGTTTTTGGAATTTCCTGGGGATTAACAGGAATTTGATGATAAGCTCTAATCAAATCCAGGGTGGAAAAAATGGTTTTATTGAAAAACATTTGAGTGCAGTTTTGAATATGAGGTACTGGGTATCTGTCAGGAAAGGTAATTGAATTCAAACGGCGGTAGTCGCCACACGGTCTCCATTCTCCATTAGACTTTTTCACCATGTGTAGAGGACTTGCCCATGGGCTGCTAGATGGACGGATAATACCTTGAGACATTAAAAATTCATATTCTTGACGTGCTATTTTTAGCAACTCTGGAGATAAGCGACGAGGTTTCGAAAATACTGGTTGACCAGTCGTTTCAATAAAGTGATGTATTTTAGTTGGTACTTTATTTTTTGTTGGTTGAGATGGATTGGTGAGGTCTTGGAATTGCGACAAAATGTTATAGAATTCTGAATCACCAAGCAAAATGGATATACCAGAAGTTAATGAATCTCTGTTTGTATATTTTCCTTGAGTGGTTAATTTAGTTATGCCATCAATCAAACAACCACTTTTAACATCAACCAAAAGATTATAGTGTTTTAAAAAATCAAGACCTATAATTGGTTGGTTCACATTTGCAATTATGAAAGACCAAGTAAAATTTCGCCGTAAATTTAAGTCTAGCGTTAGGCGTTTTTTACCAAAAGTAGCTATTTTTGTACCATTGGCAGCTAAGAGAAGTAATTCATTTGAGGAATCAGCTTTAGGAGCATAATGTTTTGGTAAAACTGATACGTCCGCGCCTGTATCCACTAAAAATTTCAATTTACTAACTTTATCGGCCAACATAATTCTATTAATTTGGCGATCGTGACCAAGACCCGTGGACGATCGCCGATTTAGTTTTCCGGATTCTTGAAAGAGCAAGGCAAATTACATTTTTTTGCTTTTGTGCCTAAATTCGTATGATAAAAACAAATGCCATTTGCAGGTTCTTTATATTTTTGAAAGCGGTCACGAGAGCAACTACGTCTGTTTTTAAAGGGTCGATTTCTATTTCTGCTTTGAGATCGTGATTGGCGCATTGTTGTAGTAAGCTCGCCAACTAAAGTCGTCAATTGGGCGACTTGTTTTTCAAGTTGAGCTACTCGATAATCCGAAGTTTGAGGTGTAACGGAATTAATGTTTGAATGGTGAGCCAAATCATTTATTTTATCTGCAACTGATGCTAAACCAGCTAAATCTTCTTTCAAAGCAGTTAGGATGGTTTGTGTGTTGTTTGGTAGTCTTCCTAGCCAAAGAGATCTTAAGAGTGGCTCGCCAACAGTATCACCAGCCAATGCTTTCATACGTGCTAATAACTGAGATGGTCGTTGGTCACCAAGTTCGAGACCTTGTAGCAGTGTACGTATTTTTGAAGCTTCACTTTCAGAATGTAACTCAATTAAACGGTTTTTTAATGTTGAATATTTATCAGCATCAGGAGGTTTTAATATTATATCGCATACACAATTCAAAATATCAGAATCAATTGCAGAAATAACATGATTAAATTTTGTATCATCAGCTGTAATTCCAGCCAAGGCAAATTGCGCCTCAAGTTGAACAAACCATAATGCAGGATTAGCTTTCCAAAAAGGTGGTAGTTTGACGCCAACACGGGGAACTGTTGTGTCATTAATGGCGGAATTCAGATTTTCTCCTTGCATGTTTTAGCCAAGCAATTAATATCACGGTGTATATATATAATTGTACAAATTAATTTGAAATATGAAAATACAAATAAAATACTAGTAGGCAAAGTAAAGTATATAAAAATACAATTACAAGTTATATAACATAAACTCCGATAGAAATTATATCTAGTCTGTTAACTTCTTACTTCAAAAGTGGAAATGTTATCCGTAAGGTTGCCTTTTTTCCTAGGTTCAGCCAGGGTCACCAATTGTGGGGATGTTTTAATTAAGAAAGGTTGCTAAAAGATAGTTAAGATAAAAGTTATGGTAGTTAAGTCACATCCACACATTAAGAACCATCATCGTTAAAACCATCTTTTTTTATTTTCTACACTAAAAAAAACGATATACAATAAATTCGTGGAACAATGATTTTTTATAATTTTCACAGCTCGCGTGCTTGATAAAAGCAGGATCGCCACAGACCCGTCACAGAGTGAGTCTCTTTTCTCCTTTATAAATATGGATTAATTAAAGTATGTATTTTAAAATTCAACTTTATAATAAACTATGAGGCTAAATATGGAAGAAATGTGTCAGTAAAAGCAGACTTAGGTATATTAATCTTAACACTCTTCTGTTCAATTGTTTAAATCTCTTCCTATCCCTCTCCTTCCTGAAGAGACTTTTATCTGTTTACTTTGAAATTACTTGTTTTATTGCTAGACTTTAAAGACTTATTTTATTGTGTGTGTGTGTGTGTGTGTGTGTGTGTGTGTGTGTGTGTGTGTGTGTGTGTGTGTGTGTGTGTGTGTGTGTGTGTGTGTTAGGCATATTTTATCATTTTAAGGAGATATGGAGGATTGCTAAGAGTATTTGAAAGATGTGTAGGCTTTTATGGAGTAAATAATTTAGCTATTAAAAAGTATACTTTTTATCATTTGTGCAACATAACACTCTTGATAATTCAAAAAGAAATTAAATTTTGATATTAGTGCATTATGTTTGCTTCTTCAGTAATTGGATGCCTAATTAGTTCATAAGTGTTTTGGATAAACAAACGCATTCAAATTGTAAAACTTTTTCATTACACATTTTTCACATTTCACATTTTTACTACTTCCTCCTTTTTTAAAAACACATCCAGTTGTTGTCATTGTTCTGTTGGCATTTTGTCTTATTTGAATAAATAACTTTTAATGATGCTCCCATTAGCCACAAATAAAAAAAAAGCTTGCAATTAATGTAGTAAAAAAACTCAAGAAGAGCTGTTTTCCCTATCCTTGTTTATTTGATTTCCCAGAAATTTAAAATTAACTGAAATTTAAAGTATTCCAAAATTGTACTCAAGATTTTAGGAGTTATAGGGTCTTCAATGTTGAGCTTCAAACTGGTATGTGTTTTATTTTTCATGATGTAAAATTTTTTGCCCAGTATACTATTCCAAGATGTTTTATACTTACTCATAAATATATTTATTGAATTTGAAATTAAATATTTAAAGCAAAGTAAATATTAAATACTTTTATGAAATATAAGTGAATTTTAATGTTAAGGTTTTAGATAGTTGACTACTGCATTTCAAAATTTCATTCTGTTCTCTTGAGTAGCTCAAAAAACTTTCATTGACAACTGATACTCCTAAAAAGGTTAATGTCAGGGATCCTTAGATCAGTTTATGTTTCAATATAAATGCCCTTTTCACATAACCAGAAAAATCTATTTAAAAAAATACAGAAATTATTGTTTGCACAAAGTAGTAGGATTCCTACTTTAAAATTAAACTTGTATCATTATCTGCCGAACTGCTTACAAACACACACACACAATCAGATTCCTATCTCAGAAAGATGGAATTATTTTTGTTAGCCCGTTAATATTATAATTTAGCTTTCTGTGTGGTTTATTCACTTTTATCATTCTATAATTAGAATATGGCTGAATTTCTTAAGGTTGTTCCATTTTTACAACTTTTTAATTATAGTCATTAATATATAAAAAGAACTGTTTAAATTAGCTATTTAAGAAATCGAAAAAGAATGTGTATTTCATTAAGTATTCAATCTGTAGGCTTATAGGTCGGTTTATTCATTTTATAGGATTTGTCGGTATGGAGCCCTACATCTCTCAAGCTGACAGTTTGTGCCATGTTTAATTTGTATCTTTACTGATATATAATTTTTTTATTTCTTCAAATTTATCCGGGGAAAAATTTGCATATTTTTTTATTTTTTTACATTTTGTGAAATACCGATTTTCCTTTGGGCACTTATATATACACATATACATATTTAAATTAAGCAGCACAAATAACAATATCTTAAAATATTATTTTAAAAATGTGATCAGTTGTGTGTATTGTTTTATTTTATAGAAATAGTCTTAAGTATTTCTGTTTTTTTCCTTAATGTTTATTTCAGCATTTCTGTTACGCTGTACTAAATGTTGTAGAAAATTTCGTCATAAATCTTCATATGTGGGCCATCATATAAAATATCATCACATCCTTAAATGCCCTAACTGCTTCCAGAGTTTTCGACATTTGAAGAAGTTTAATGAGCATCTTCACACTCACCGTCCTAATAAGTGCGAAATTTGTCAAAAATCCTTCAATTCAAAAATTTATTTACAAGTACATATGATTGATCATGAATATGCAGGCTAAATGATTTAAAATTACAAATAAGAGTAAACCCTATATCAATGAAAATCTTTACTGCATCTGAATTTTTCGATTTTAAGGGAGGAAATTTGGAGAGTAAAGACAAAATATGCACCAATGGAAGGTCATCAAATCATGAGGAAAGTGGTGTCGAAGATCTGTTTAAGCCAAGTAATGCATTGTTGCTGTCTGAGGAACTCCTAATTCAAAAACTGAAGGTAGATAAAGTTGCACTTTTGAGACCTAATACTGCTTTACCTATTAAAGAGGTTGATGATTTTATAAATGTTATAAAATCCTTAATATTTCCTCTTGAACGTTGTCTGTTGGAGCGAGCGATTCGATTGGAAAAATATGTTGAGGATGCCCTTAGGCTTGAAAGTAGTGCAGAATTTACAGAGGATTTAAAAAATTATTTACAAAATGCTCATTGCTATCTGTCGCATATTTCAGACAAACATTTAAATTGTTTGTATGGCACATTATAAGTTTACTTTATTTTTTGTGCAAAGTGAATTTCAAAAAATAATTTCTCTACTTCTTTTGTTTGAAGTATATATTTTAGTTCCCTAGCATATAAAAAATACCATGTACCCCAAATTATTATTTTTTTTCTGAAAGGGATAAAATGTTTCTTAAATTATTTGTCAGAATAATATAATCGTTACTTTTATTTCTAGTAAATTATTAAAAGTGCTTTTTAATTTGTTAATTCGGAAAAAAAGAAACGAGTCTTAAGTAGTCGCATATAATGTGTAACATCTGACTAGTTATCGTGGTAAATACGCAATAGTGACTTTAATCCTGAAAGAAATGAATCGGGTATGACTGGAAATAATTTTCTATCGAATAATTATATCTTTAATGAAAATTTTATTTAATTAACATAAGGAGTAATGCAGTTTTTTATCAAAAATATTTATTATTGTTCAATTTGGGGATGAGTGGAGACAATAGATTTATGAAAACTAAAGTATGACACATATACTTGTGATTTCAAAGTATTTAAAAATCGTTGAAAACGGCGTCAATAACAGTACCACTGTTAGTTGTCAAAACATTTCGATTAGTGTTCATTTCGAGCTTGAGTTCATCTTTCAGAAAAGCTATGAGCGGCTCAGCTTCTGACAAACTGAATTTAATGGTAAAATCCCCACTCAAAATCATGGGAAGCAAGTGATAGTTTTTTTTTTAAAAAAAAAAGAGCAGAACCACCTTTGGTATACGGTAAAAGTACAAAATGCTGGAAATCTTTAATTTTTTTTTAACTGTTTGATTCGGAGAAATGTATGCGACCACCAAAATGACAAGACTTGCTGGTATGTGCGGTAGGCGAGCGTCTTAATGGCTACTACAGTTGGACCCCCAGACGAGGCTAGCGATGAGACACCGTCAAGCGCATGCTTAAAAATTAGAAATATTAGAGAAAATCAAAAATACTCTTTACTTAATCAGTTAGTTTTTTTTTAATCGAGAAATATTTTTAATCACAATTAAAAATATTATATTGACAGTGACAGGAATTAACCTCAAAGTATGAAAATGATAAGCCCTTAAATATTTATTCAAATTATTACTACTCTATTTTTTTAAGAATGAGAGCTTGCCAGACGCTACCAGAAAATAAATTAGTATGTAGTTACAATATAAAATAATCCTCAGATTCACAACAACGAACCTGAGACTGACAATTAAGCGAAAGAACATAATATCTGAAGAAGTTAATAAACTGCTGGTATGTGCGGTAAGCGGGCGTCTTAATTGCTACTACAGTTGGACCCCCAGACGAGGCTAGCGAAGAGACACCCCAAGGCGTTGAATTGGCCAAATTAAACAGCACGCGCTTTCCCCGACTTCCTGTTACGCATTTCCGTCCCTTTTCACGAAATCACTCCAACAAATATCCAGCAATCGAGAGTAAAGATGTTACACATAAAAAAATTGTCTTGGTATTATGAATTGCACTAATCATTTTTCTGTCAGGGATTACATATATTGTTGTCAGTTAAATTAAAGTAAAATTTAATTTAAAATATGATCACTACCTTCAAAGAAACAATACTTATACTTCATTGATAAAATCCACTGTGTGACGTCGTCACAATGGAGAAAGCGCCTCTATTCATAAACATTTCCACAGCTGGAGAAAACGTGGTTTTAGCTGCATTGTGTTGTATCAGACAGCTGGACCGTCGGCGACGGTGTGTCTGGTGGACACTATGGACCGGGCATCGCTGCATTATTTTGTATTCATGGGCAGTGATTGTACGTCTTGAATGCTGGCGTCTCTGCAGGCGGCGGCGAGGTGTTTGAAGTGCCAGATGTCAGCCGGGCCCTTGTCGCCGGGAACCTTTGAGAAGGACCGGACTTTTGTCATCTCTGCACGAATGGATGACGTGCAAGACCGTTGGTGCCGGGTGCAAAACCCTGAGGTCAGCCAATGGGGATTGATTAGGGGCGTGGAGTGAACCCGCCCCTAGAGTTTAAAAGAGTGGACTTCAGAAAGAGAGGGAAGACTCCTGATAGACTCCTGAGAGACTCCTACGAGAGATACCTAAGAGAGAAGCCTGCTGACGGAGGAAGAGACTCCGGACAGACTCCGAGAGACTCCTGATAGACTCCTGAGAGACTCGTGATAGACTCCCACGAGAGATTCCCGGAATTGAACCCTGCGGACGAAGGAAGAGACTCCGGACAGACTCGAACTAGGCATTCTTTAATAATTAGCTTAGCGTACATTTTCAATGTTGTGCCAAGACGTTACAGCTAATTAAATTGGTGGCAGCGAGCTGGGATTGGCATTTGACAAATTAATTAAATGCCCGAATCCTTTTTTATTTAAAATAATTTTTGAGAAAAAAGAAATAACAAAGTGAAAATGCCAGCCGTGTGTGCGAGAAAAATAAAAGAACTTTAAACAACGCAAATTTCTCCTGAGTTCCTGTGATGTCTCCATTCTTATCGTTAAAGTGTGTTCCTGTTGCTGGAAAATTTCCGGAGAGCCTGCTGTCCATTTTACTGTATGTGAATCGTGTTGGGTGAATCAACGAAAGAAACAAGCGGAGGAAAGCCGAAAACAGACTCTGATTTCCGTCGGCTGATTTTGAAGGAAGTCAAGAGAGTATTCAGTGTGTGATTCCCGACCAGGTGTGCCATAGATTTTGGCAGTGATTCGAAACAGAAAGGTGAGTCTTTTCTTTGAGATTATACTCGGGGCAGCAATTGATTATTATTATTGTTATGATTAATGTATGTAAAATTTTGGTAGTAAATAATTTACGTACTAAGTAAAGTTAGCAAACACTAGAAAGAGAGACTAGAAAGATTTTTAAAGTTTTGTATGATGTATAAATGTGCGATTTATTAGTATTGTTGTTTGTGAAATGTAGTTAAGTATATAGTAGTTATACTTGTTTCATTGGTACAGTTACTGTGTAGAGTACTGTATTGTTTTTAAGATTTGCACACATTTGTGAAATATAGTTAAGTATATAGTAGTTATACTTGTTTTGTTGATACAGTTACTGTGCAGAGTACTGTATTGTTTTTAAGATTTGCGCACATTTGTGAAATATAGTTAAGTATATAGTAGTTATACTTGTTTTGTTGATACAGTTACTGTGCAGAGTACTGTATTGTTTTTAAGATTTGCGCACATTTGTAAAATATAGTTAAGTATATAGTAGTTATACTTGTTTTGTTGATACAGTTACTGTGTAGAGTACTGTATTGTTTTTAAGATTTGCGCACATTTGTGAAATATAGTTAAGTATATAGTAGTTATACTTGTTTTGTTGATACAGTTACTGTGCAGAGTACTGTATTGTTTTTAAGATTTGCGCACATTTGTAAAATATAGTTAAGTATATAGTAGTTATACTTGTTTTGTTGATACAGTTACTGTGTAGAGTACTGTATTGTTTTTAAGATTTGCGCACATTTGTGAAATATAGTTAAGTATATAGTAGTTATACTTGTTTTGTTGATACAGTTACTGTGCAGAGTACTGTATTGTTTTTAAGATTTGCGCACATTTGTAAAATATAGTTAAGTATATAGTAGTTATACTTGTTTTGTTGATACAGTTACTGTGCAGAGTACTGTATTGTTTTTAAGATTTGCGCACATTTGTAAAATATAGTTAAGTATATAGTAGTTATACTTGTTTCGGGGTACAGTTACTGTGTAGAGTACTGTATTGCTTTTAAGATTTGTGCGTTTTTGTGAAATATAGTTAAGTATACAGTAGTTATACTTGTTTCATTGGTACAGTTACTGTGGAGAGTACTGTTTTGTTTTAGGATTTTTGTGAATTATAGTTAAGTCTAGGTCTAGTGTATTTCTAGTGTGCGTTGAGTTTTTGTATAATTTTTGTGACAATTAAGCTTAGTTTGGTTTTGTGTGTATTAGTGCATCATGGCGTACTTATTAAGGCAAAGAAAAGACGTGTTAGTAGAAATGGCGAAAGAAATGGGAGTCGAAGCCGATAATACTTTACCTAAGATAGAAATTAAGAATAGAATTTGTCAGAGTGAATACTATAATGAAGAATTAGTTGAATGTTTGTTGGAGGGTGTTTTGGAAGAAAAACATGAACGTGAAAATAAGGAACGGGAACTTGAGCGTGAACGTGAACTTGAGCGTGAACGTGAAAATAAGGAAAGGGAACTTGAGCGTGAACGTGAAAATAAGGAACGTGAACTTGAAAAATTAAAGGAGTTTGAAGAGCGTAAACTAATGAGGGCACGATAATTAGAACGATTGAGAGCTGTACGCCGCGATAAGTTACAAAAACGGGCATCTCATCTAAAAGTAGAAGATAAAGTCGCGAATTGCGCACAGGAGAGTTATTTGTCAGGAAATCGGTCCATGGAAGTTAGTGAACCGATTAAAAAGTGTAGGCCGGTGAGTAATCCGGATGGTGATAGAAGTGAAAAAACCGCCATGCCTTCTGAAGTTAGAATTGGAATTTGTGACCCCCCGGTCAAACGCACGTGTGTTAATCCCTTGTCCGAAGTGAGAAGGGTAGGAAAAGAGAAGGATAAACTGTCTAGGCTTGAGAAAGGGAAAGAAGTCTATAATTTTGGAATTCGTGATTGTGAATGGAAGGTGGGGTCAAGGGCAGTTAAGGAGAGCGTTACAGCTGTGATGACGGTGGCACAGCCAGTAATAAATCATGAGGACATAGGAGTAAGTTCTCGAGGATTGATAGTAGATACGGGTTTTACTATCCCTGCAACATTGAGTTGTGAAATTAAGAATGATGAAAAGGAGGCTAGTCAACTCTCAGTTGAAAGGGGAGCGGGCCTAACAGTAGGTCATAAAAGTTTTCAAAACCCTACAATGGCTAGTATAAAAGCGGAACAGAGGAAAGGGAAAGAAATTTACGCGTGCGCCGTTGTTAGGAAAGATGTCGGAGATATATCAACAATGCGTTTGATTCCCTCCAATTCAAAGGGTATTGATAAGAATTGGTTAGGGGCTGGTAAAATGACAAGTTCAGAATTTAATTACGAGATAGATTTACCCAGAAAAAGGGATCGTAGTGCAATTTATCGTGTAAATTTAGTAAAACTGTATCGTAGGAGGCCGGAATTTGTAAATTTTGTTACAGAAAATAGCTCGGAGGGAATAGAGAAAGAAACCGAATTCCCCTATCCGGTAAAGCTATTTATGGATTTTGACTTTCGGGGTGTTTTAAGGGAAAGTCAACTGCACCTTAAATTACCGCCTGATAGAACTAACTATTTACGAATGGTCGTTGATAGAAATAAAGAAAGGTTTCCTCCAGATCCCGGGACGATTTCTTTAATCCAGAGGGATAACCAGTTAAATAGAGGAAAACCATTTAAAATTAAAACTTTTTGGATATACCTGAGATTGATTAATTCTCTGGGAGAGGAGTTTGGGTATCCTAGGGATGTGAGTGTAATCGAGATGGGGCAGTTCAATCGTACACTGTCGGCTGTTAAGTTTAGAAAAGTGAACCGATACCCGTGCCCATGTATTAAGTATACGCGTTTGAACCAGGTGACGCGAGCCGAGTTTCATCTTTGGTTAAAAATGGAAGGTCTTGTAAAAATGAATAGCGCGGCCTCGTGGGTCATGGTACTGGATTTGTGGAAGTGGTACTTTCGTCGTTCACTCATGCTGAGATATCAGAAGTATGCCGCATACGTAATGCCATTTGGCATTTACATTAGAAAAAGGAGTTTTAAGATCATATGCGCATCTTCTTATGGATGTAAATTAACTACTCAGGTTTTGGAACGGTTACCGCAGTTTGCTTTACGTCGATTGGTTAATATAGACATCTTGGGGCAAATTTGGAAAAATCGTGTAAAGCAAATAGACTTGGTATTAGAAGGGTTGAGGAGTGTGAGATCGGAATTCATACCGACCAAAGGTAAATTAGAGCTGTGGGAAAGTTTCTTAAGTGTACATAATAGAGATGTAGTGAGTTCATTTCGTGAGCTGAGGAAGTACGAGGTTAATTGTATTTTTAATGATAGTGCCATAATTAGCACTTTACCCAACGTTGTAGTGGGAATGATAATGAATTGTGGAATAACTTGTTATAAATATTGTGAGAAAATGTGCAAAGTGCTAAGATGGAGATTTATCTTTAAACTAATGTTGTTTAGCCCAAATAATTCCAAATATTTGTATTTACAGTTTTTTTTATGTAATTTCAAAAAAAATCATTTACTTTAATTAAAGAAAGTTACATAGAAATGTCATTGGATTAAACAGACTGGAATAAGCAGTCATTTAAAAATTTCCTATTAATTAATTTTATCTTTTTATTGTATTTTTGTGTCTATATTACTGTATTGTGTGTATATGGTGGAAACAAAAATTTATGTGTTACTGAAAATCTTTTGTGTCTCTCAGCCAAGTGTAAGCACATAGAGGTCTAGTACAGTAGTTACATGTGATTTAACGTATAGTAATATTAGTAAATGTTAGCATTTAACTTATTCACTTAAAACTCAAGTTTTTTAAGACGAGATGTAACATTAAGAAAAGAATCCAAGATTTGAAATTTAAGTTTTTATTGTAAAGTGTGTAAAATATTATGGAATTTTGGATTTACTTATTATCATATTTTTGAGTGTTTTTTTTATTATTGGATTGCTGTCCTGGTTGATCTCATTGTTAAGACATTCTTTTTTTTAGTCAGTCATAAGAACAGATCCAACATTGGACCAGAGCAGTCCAGTGAAATGGACGTTTTCAGGGGGAAGGAGTTGTGACGTCGTCACAATGGAGAAAGCGCCTCTATTCATAAACATTTCCACAGCTGGAGAAAACGTGGTTTTAGCTGCATTGTGTTGTATCAGACAGCTGGACCTTCGGCGACGGTGTGTCTGGTGGACACTATGGACCGGGCATCGCTGCATTATTTTCTATTCATGGGCAGTGATTGTACGTCTTGAATGCTGGCGCCTCTGCAGGCGGCGGCGAGGTGTTTGAAGTGCCAGATGTCAGCCGGGCCCTTGTCGCCGGGAATCTTTGAGAAGGACCGGACTTTTGTCATCTCTGCACGAATGGATGACGTGCAAGACCGTTGGTGCCGGGTGCAAAACCCTGAGGTCGGCCAATGGGGATTGATGAGGGGCGTGGAGTGAACCCGCCCCTAGAGTTTAAAAGAGTGGACTTCAGAAAGAGAGGGAAGACTCCTGAGAGACACCTACGAGATACCTAAGAGAGAAGCCTGCTGACGGAGGAAGAGACTCCGGACAGACTCCGAGAGACTCCTGAGAGACTCGTGATAGACTCCCACGAGAGATTCCCGGAATTGAACCCTGCGGACGAAGGAAGAGACTCCGGACAGACTCGAACTAGGCATTCTTTAATAATTAGCTTAGCGTACATTTTCAATGTTGTGCCAAGACGTTACAACTGGCTTTGAATTTAACAAATCGTTGAATTCAACTTCCATATCAGTTTGGGGCTTGCTTTGTTGCTTGAAAAATTGTAAATACAAAGAGGTAAGAATTGTAACCAGTGGGCAAAGAACAAATAAAATGTGGTAAGTTTTTCTTTTTGTCAGTTACCTAGTTTTTGCAACATCATTAAGCTCCTGTGGGATTTGTCATGAATTTTCTCATTACTTCAGAAGTTTGGATACTTTTGAAACACTGGCATTGAGTTTCTCAGATATTTCTTTGAATCTTGACTTAGAGTTATTCAATAGATGCTATCAAACATTCTTTGTCAAGTGTGCATGGCCTTCTTCATCTTCTCATGAAGATACATCTGAAACCATTTTCATACTGTCTTTAAGACTTTTATCATGTCTTGTTCATGTAGTTAGCAGTTTAGGAAGCATTAAAATTATTCTTGAACTTGTATGAAAAAACTTATTCCTACACCACCACTGTGTTTTTTTTGTGCATTTTTGTCATTTAAGGCTGTGGTGGCGGGGTCCTACCTGGGACGCTCACTCCACCCGGCGCGTCTCTAAGTGTGGGAGGAAACATATAATCACCAACAAACGCCATAATAACAAATATATTTTTATTCAAGTACTAAAAAACACTTAAACAATCACAAGTTTAAATATACGAAGAAACCTAGGAGTGATTCCCTAAAACGTCAATTAATCCTAATACTCAATTCTAAGTAAACCCGACTACCAGAAATAGAAGAGGAGAACGATTACTAACTAACCTCAGGTCGGTACTGAATCTACTCACTTCAATCGTCAATCTAAAAATTTACTCTTATAATTTATACCTATTAAATGCGTGCTAAGTTCGTGAAGTAATTCTCCGCAATTTACTTACGTGACAGCTTGGCAGCTCCTTCTGCCTTACATTTACAAAACCTATATATATATAGACTTTATATAGTAGAACTAATTAACATATATCTATCTCGTATTTTTCCCGAAAAGGCTGTGAAATAGTATAAATGCTAGCCCCAAAGTTTCCCAAGAGGATTAGTTCGGAAATCTCGCGAATAGCCCCGTCACAAGGCTTATATGCTTGAATGAAATATACGTATGTTTTCAAAAACGTTATTGGAAAAATGTATGAAAGAGTATATGTAT
The DNA here is from genome assembly GCA_019973975.1 of Trichonephila clavata. Classification (NCBI taxonomy): domain Eukaryota; kingdom Metazoa; phylum Arthropoda; class Arachnida; order Araneae; family Nephilidae; genus Trichonephila; species Trichonephila clavata. The sequence continues at coordinate 211,821 of BMAO01030063.1, forward strand.
GAGGCATGTAGAAGTAATGTATACAACAATGCTAAAATTGCAAATAAATTTTGGGAATTGATCGAAAATATTTATTTATATCTTCATTATGGAGAGAAAAAAATAAAACTGCCCCCAAACATGAATGCAAAACCCAGTGGCTGAGTGGTAGTGCATTACACTTTCACACCACAGGCCTGAGGTTGGGCAAGGTCGACTCAGCCTTTTATCCCTTCAGTAAGTCGATCAATGAGAACTATGCCTGCGTTGGAACTTAACACTGAGGGTTTCGCATCAGACTGACCACCTGACCGTAACATCTGCTTGTGCATATCAGGGCCCAAGGTCACGTATACTGGTATGGGCACAGTAGGTCTTTGCCATCATGGGCTGTTGCACCACTGGGATAAGTTAAACATGAATGCACATAGAAAAAAGTCAGAGAATAAATACCTATTGCAATACATATTTATAAAAAACATTTTGCAGCTTGTTTTGTTCTTGTATTTGGTTAAATAAACAATCAATTTAATTTGCATCAATATGTAAAAATGCATTTGTGGTTACTGTGACAACACTACTTAACAGAACAGAAGTGTTTTGTTATCTGTGCTATATAATTATATATGCAACATTGTGTGTGTTTTTCTGGTTCGTCATTTTTAAACATAAGTTCATTGTGTTGTTGATAAGTTTAACGAAACTTAGTTTTTGTAATAATATAAATTCAGGAGCTTTTTACATTTTACTTTTGCTTGAGTAGATGCATAATATTTTGAAACAAAAAGAAATTTTCAATATTTAGAAAATGTTTTTAAAGATTGTGGTTTTGAATTGCCTGTGAACAAGGAGAAATTAGTGAATGTCAGTGAAACTTTTGTATGTTCTTAGTATCTGTTCATAACCATTGATCAATATATTGGAAATGATGAACTTTCAGTGTAATTGTATTTAAAATCTTTGTTGTAGAAAAGATTTTCTTTTTTAATATGCTTAGTTCAATTGTTTTTTTTTATTTAAAAATTACAAATTTATGTAAATGCCACATATAATTGTGTAATGTGTGTGTGTGTTTAATATATATTGTGTTAATATGTCTAGAAACTTGTATTTGAAGGAAGAGGTATGTGTTGTAGTTTGCTGTGTAATGTTGCCACTCTACTTTGTTATATTGTAGTGTTTTGTTACTTTAAAATTGTGTTTTTTTAAAAAGAGTGCTCTGGAGTTACCTTATTACAGCAGTATATTTGTGTGTAAGTTCAGAAAAGTATGTAGTAGTACTTGTTTTTATGTTATTTAAATTTGTATATAGTCTCATTTTCTCTCACCTGTATTTTTTTAATAAAACAAAAAATGAAATGTGTGTTGTTTGCCATTTATTTTTCTGATTTATAATTTTCATATTTACCGTAGCTACTCATCACGTGAATTGCAGAATTTTTAAAAGTTTAAATAATTTGTCATAAATTTGATTTAAAATTATTTGATAACGCTACACTTTTTAAAGTATTATCAGTAAGTTTTTTTTATAGTGAAAGAGCACTGGACCGGACTATTTAACTGTGATTGGTTATTGTACTTCCACTTTTGGATCTATGTATTGTTTGTAGAGATGCGGAATAAAAGAACAACCTATTCTTTTCACAGAGCAGGATTCTTTTCTTGGTTTCCATTGACACTTGCATTTTCTGTTCTTTAGAATTTGATTAAAAAATAATACATTTAAAGAATAAGCAACAAACAAACACACACACACAGAAAAATGAAAATTTATTGAAACAGGGTGAAATTTTCACTGTTTGTTGAACAGCAGATGTAATGGTCTACAAGAAATAAGTGGAAAACAATTATAATAGTTTTCACAACTTAGCATTATAAACAATGTCTATAACTTAGAAAAATGTTTTGTTGCAAATATCTTTCAATAGGACATGTGACCATTTCTACTGGAGATGAAGGCTCGATGACAATGATTCGTATATGTGCCTATTCACGTCAAGTTATTAAGGTTTCGGGAAGAATTGCACACTACAGAAAGATATCTCCCGAGCAGGCCCAGACCTGCTCAATTGAGTACGAGTCGGGCGCAAAGGTGCTGGCCATTCTATTCGGAGCAGTGTTTCAGGTTCCATGTATTGGTTGAGAACGCGACTTCTAAGCGCACTCTTGCATTATCGTCCATAAACATAGCATCGGGACCCATGGCTGCCAGGTGTAGATGAAGACAATGCTTGAGAATTATATCGAAATAAAAATTGGCTGTCACTGAAACTGAACGATAGACGTGGTGATCAGTTCAGCGACTGACTCATATCCCTGCCCAAACCATTGCAACAACATGACTGTAGCTGTGTCTTGCAGTAATATTGTGAGCTTGAGACCGAAATCATCGGTTGCATATCTCGAGAATGTTTTTATTTTTAAGAATGGGGATTCTTCAGTGAACAATACATTGGCCTATCATGTCTAATATATATTATCCAAAGTCCACTCTAACCGATCTTTTCTGGGAGACGTCAATGAACTGATGGTCGTTTGGAATACAAATGACTTTCAGGCAGTCGCCTGCAAGCAGTTTGTCTGGATATCGCTATTCCTGAGGACGTCACAACGCTGTAAGAAAGTCAATGGGTAAGTTAATGGTTAATGGGTCTTCGGATAGCGCCGAGCTTTCAGACGCAGATAGCACTTCGCGGGCTGTTGTAACCATAGAACGTCTACTACCAGGTCTTCGTAACACTGCATGTTCATTTTGAGGGTGAATCCATAATCGACTGATGATCATTCGGTTGACATTTAAAGCTCGGACAATGTCCGACCTTTGTTGCTTTGTCGGAATGAATCAGTCCGATGATACATCAACTATATTTTCGCTCAAATGCTGTCGAGAACTCATTTCCGGAAATTTGGAACAAAAAATGAGCACCAAACAAACTTAATATTCAACTCAACAAAAGAAGTACCAACTGCTAAAAATCAACCTGTTTTCATATGTATTTTATTACACACTCACAAAGTCCTCTAGAAAGGTTGTTAGAAGGAAAAGAGAGATGGAGGTCACTGACCATCCCCATGATGTTCTTCTAAATTGGGGCGTACTACCAGTCCTTTACCTCGATGAATTCCGTGTGTCTCGATCTGACACCGTCAGACTGGTGGCATTAGCAACAACAACAGAATGTATCCCCCCCCCAATAAGAAAAGTCGGTGCATGCCTCTGAATATGGGGTTGGGTGTATTGTCTTGAGGCGTGCATGCTTTAAATGAGCGTATTTCGGAGAGTTCCTTTTAAAGCTTCACATTAAAGTTGCAATTTTTGATGTATTTATTATTAATAATTAAAAGATTTGGAGAGGCTAATTTTTTTTATATAAACTTATAGATGAGGCCATTGTGCCAGAAATAGTCTAATGTCTTTTGAGTGTCGAGGAAGATAAACCGGTGTCGTAGTCTCTCACTACCCCTAGGGTTATTAATTCCCCTTTGCACATTATCTACAATTGGATATGTCGGATTCATAATTAATGACTACGCAAATAATAAATCAGTTATTTATTTTTTTTATTTCCTTATGATAGAAATACACAAATATTAATCAAACTTTAAGAACAACAAATTAAAGTGGAGTGAGATCAGAGTTCAATTATGAAGGACGGAATACTAACTGATACCACGGGGGAATAACGCATACAATCAAACTACGCATTTAAATCTAATCTATAAAAATCACAGACCTGATATCTCCTTAAGAAGGAAACTTGAATAGTTGTAGAATTTATGAAGTGGCTTCAATCCAGGATATCTTCACTTACGTCCGAACTGAATTAATGAATCTTTTTCAATAATCTTCCTTCCGCTAACAAACTTCACTTAGTTAAACTAATCTCCTAGAAATACCTTCTTAATCAATCACGTAGTTTACTCCTCTATCAAAACACGTAGTCATCCTCATCTCTTCATTTCATTTCTCCCTTTTATATCTCTTTCGAACTCGCTAAACCCGAAACTATCTTATTTGCATAAGTCTCACTTTCAGCTCTCAGCGGGGATTGGTTAAAATAAATACAATTTAAAAGTTTATGAGAGAAGGTTAGTGAAACGCGTAAGCACCCGTCACAACCCCCCTCCGAGAAAAAAAGCGTGACTTATTGAAGGTCTAAACGACCTGCAAGAACTCGCTTAATTTACCTAACATCTGAAAAACACTGAACTTGCACAAAATTTTAACTACTCTAGAATGCCTAAAAATACTGAACTTGTAAAAAGTTAACTCACGAACTTTATAATGCCTGAAAATTCTGAACTTGTAGAAAGTTAACTCACGAACTTTATAATGCCTGAAAATTCTGAACTTGTAGAAAGTTTTAACTCTCTAAGTTAGAAACTTTAATTAAACTAACACACAGAAATGACTAGTCAAAAGGGGTACTCCACTCCAATTTATTGCTCTTTTACATATTTATATTCCCTACAGTGCATCCCATTCGGGCGAAGATCAGGGGAAAACCTTTCAAGGAAAAAACCCTGATCATGCACTTTACTTAAGTGCTAATATAAATAAAATTTTACATTCATATCTTCTCACGACATCAAAGTTTTCATCGCATCACTATGTTCAGAGACTGCTGCCCTGAAAGGAAACCTTGTCCATTTTTCTAAAACATGACATTAAATGCACAGAACTTTTATACACTTCCTTATTGACATAAAATATGGCATACATTATATTATATATACAGTTTCATAACAAAATAACCTTTATCTGGTTTCATTTTCAAAAATTCCCAATCAATCGCGCTGCGCTGTTAATGTTTTTTGTTAGTATTCCTTATTACGCCGCGCCCAGAAACCAGACACTACTTATACATCTTAATAATTACACACAAAAATATATACATTTTTTTACATAGAATATATTACAACAAACAATACAAGTAATCTCACATATAAAGCCTCCTCTTTAATGTGTAGCAAAACAATTGCAATTCAACAAATTTTTTTCCACAATTTGGAAAAAAATTAAATACAAAAGTCTTTTCAACTGATATGAAAATGCACACAACTCAGTGACACTTTTGTACGTTAATTTTACAAAAAAATTAGACTAGCCCACATGGAAAATACTTCGAACTGTCTGTCAGAGGAAAAATAAACAAATTAGAATTATACAACCTGGCTAGTCTTTAGATCCAATCTGCATAGGCTTTGTCTCCAACCATGGAATCTGTGCTGGATGACCTTGTCCTAGGGTTGTCCACTCTGCGCTCCAACCTTCTGGGTCTCCTCTTCCATCGAGTCCGTTGAAGTTGATATGCTCCTGCTGAGGCGTTGTTTTCTTTTGTGAGAACTGGAACTTGGCTGTTGTCCACTCGACGTCGGCTCCGAAGATTGTATGGACACCTCCTTTCCTGATGAGGTCTGTTGTACTTGAATCTGTGGGATGGTCCTGGAACTGCTCTTTCAGTACTATTTTCTTCCACCTTTCTATACCGCTTTCTGGAGGGACGAGACGGCATTGACGAGGTCAACTTTCTCTTGTCTCGGGATACTTGGGCCTCTGGTCTCTTCTTCTGTATGTTTTCCACCCAAGAGTCTGGTCTTCCTCTTTTCTCTCTCTCAGTCCAAAACGGTCTTTTTTTCCTAAAATTATACATGCCACCCCCCGAAGAAACAGCAGATTCCGTCCGTCCACGTTTTTTTCTCACCTCCACTCCATCGCGTCTATTCGCAACTATATCTCTACTACCATTTACATTTCCTGATTTCGATCCTTTACGACAACCCCCATCATTCTCCGATTGCACCGATGACGACTGCGCATCATCTGACCTAACTGATGTCACTGCACCATGATGACTACTAGTGTTACTTTCCGACTCGGCAACACTGTCTTCTCTTTGATGGTAAATTCTCACCTGGTCCACATTAACCGTTATTCTTTTACCAAATTTTAATATTACTAAATTATTATTATTTTTTACACTCAGAACTTTATATGGGCCTTCAAACTTTGGCATAAATTTACCTACTATTTTTTTACATTTTGAACTTAACGGGTGAGTTTGAACTAATACTAGATCATCAACTTTCACATTATTTTCACGCCTCTTTTTATTATAATATTTCGCCCACTTCTCTTGCTGGCGCTTTGTATGAACTCTAGCCTCCTCAAACAACCTTTCTATGTTCCCACAAACTAAATCTGATCCATCAGTTACCATAACTAAATTCCTAAAAGGGGTGATTAAATTTCGACCTAAAAATAATTCCGCCGGTGTTTTACCCGTTGTCTCATGTACTGCTGTCCTAATCGCATAACCGAACTCTTGCAGAAATTGATCACAGTTAGTGTGATTATCCGCGACAAAACTTGAAATCATTTTTAAAAGAGTGCGATTAACTCTTTCTGTTTGATTAGCTTGTGGACGATATACCACAGTTTTAACGTGTTTTATGTGCAATCTGCGACATACTTGCTCAAAAACTTCGGATAACATTTGGGGGCCATTATCGGTAATTAACTTTGCAGGAACTCCATAGCGCGCAATATAATTCTCAAAAAATGCATTGGCGATTGCTTTAGCCGAAGCTTTCCTTAAGGGAACGATTTCAACCCATTTAGAAAAATTATCTGTAATTACTAAAATAAATCTATAGCGTTCTGGACTAGTTGCAGGGTATGGGCCTAACAAATCTAAAGACACGATTTCATTCGGAAAATTCGTTATTATCGGAATTAATTGACCAGCTGGTAATCCGTTTTTATAATTGACTTTTTGGCATTGGTCGCAGGTTGCTACATATTTATAAATGTATTTCCTCATGTACGGGAAATAACACGCGTCCTTTAATTTTAAGTAGGTTTTCTTTTTTCCTAAATGACCTGCCATAGGCGCGTCATGAAATTCTCGCATAACATCTTTACGTAATGTTTTAGGTATAAATACCCTTAATTCACCTAGTGTGGTTGTATATTTTGCATAATATAGCAAACCGTCAACGATTTTAAAGTCATTGGACCAATTTCTGCAGATCGATTCATTAACAGAACTATCGTCCGGATTTTCCAAAAACCTCATTATGTGCCCTAGCTCCGGGTCATTTCTCTGTTCCTCTCTCAACTGTTCTCTAGAAGATAATACTAACGATCTAATCACCGCACAAGACACCTTTGGTTCTTCATTACTTTCTAACGGGTTTCTAGACAACATATCAGCCACTAAATTTTGCGTACCTGGGCGATGTTCCCATATTCTACATTAAAATTTGCCAACTTAAGCGTCCACCTTATCATTCTAGACGACAAATTCTTTCCCTTCGTTAATTTGGTAAGTGCAGCATGGTCTGTTATCACTTTAACCGGCAAGGATCCGAAATACGTGCGATACTTATTTAATGCCCATATGACAGCTAAACATTCACGTTCCGTCACACTATAATTCCTTTCTGCTCGGTTTAAAGTTCTCGATGCAAACGCTATAGGCCTATTATTCTGTGTCAATACTGCTCCTACCCCCACGGAGCTCGCATCCGTATAGAGTTCAAAAGGCTGGGGAAAATCTGGTAATTGTAACACTGGAGCTTCTGTCAGTGCTTTCTTAATACGATCAAAGGCTTTCTGCGCTGATTCCGACCAACGGAACTTAGAGTTTTTTCGTTTTAAATTATATAAGGGTTCACACATGTCTGCGTAGTTTTTAATAAACTTTTGATACCAACCCGTCATTCCTAAAAAATTTGCTATTTGTTTTGCCGTTTTAGGAGGCTTCATTTCAATAATTGCTTTTACTTTTTCCTCATCTGTTTTAACTCCTTCTTTATTAATAACTAAACCCAAATAACGTAATTGTTCCCTCGCGAAATGACATTTCTCGCGATTCAACGTCAAACCAGCCTCCTGCAATAATCTGAATACTTCCCGTAAGTGTTCTACATGGCTTTCAAAAGATGGAGACGAGATGATAACGTCATCCATATAACAGTGGGCAAAACGCCCGAGGACTGGCCTGAGGATCATCTCTATGGCCCTTTGAAAATTTGGAGCTGCCCCCGAAAGGCCAAATGGCATGCGAGTAAATGCAAAAGTACCATTTTTTGTAACAAACGCCGTCTTATGCACATCTTTGGGGTCTACTGCCATCTGAAAGTATCCGCTGAGTAAATCAAGTGATGTCATAATTTCGGTGTGCGGAATATTAGTGATCAATTGGTAGCGGATATCGCGGATATCTCGTGACCGCATTTAACTTCCTATAATCTATTGCAAACCTATAAGCTTCTGGGTCATCTAACGGCAACCCGTTTTTCTTCCGACATAAAACAACTGGAGTCGCGTAGGGCGATGTTGTTGGAACTATTGTTCCATCACCCAACATTTTCTGAACATGGTAGTCGATTATACCCTGTTTGACCCTGTCATAGCGATAAGGTCTCGAAAAAACAGGAGGACTATCTCCCGTGTCAATTTCATGACAAAATACATGTGTCAGACCAGGCTTAAGCGAAAACAACCCATGAAATTCTTTAAACAAAATCTGCAATTCCTGCTTTTGTTTTGAATTTAACTTAGTGTTAGATAAATCTATTTGAACCGGTTCGTCCGAAATTGCTACTTTTTCCGTTTGCGAATCCGGAATGATTAACGATTTAGACAGGAAATCAAAACTAATCTTCGCATGTGACATGAAATCAATACCTAGGATGCATGGATATTGCATCTCAGCAATCACATGAAATTTCCATAACTTCGAAAATTCTCTTATTTTAATTCTCAACTCAACTGTGCCTAAATTTCTGCACTGTGACCCTTGAGCTGTAACTACTTCAGCTAACGATTTTTTAATAGGACAGAAAGAAAAATATGACCGGTATGTTTTTTTCTGAAATAAACGACTTTTCCGCACCTGTATCCCAGAGCGCTTTTAGAAATGTATCATGCAAAAGAATCGGCACATACGGAAGTTCAACTGGTGATAATCGCAATGAATTAATTTGAATTCTATTAGGAGGATTTGACTTAACTAGCGATCGTTTACCTCCCGCAACCCGATCGCTTAGAAGTTTAAATTGGCATTTCTTTGCCTTTCGCTGTTGCAATCAACACGCCTCCAATTCTGCTTTGCTGAATCATCATTAGGACTCTTCCTAACCACCATCCTATGGTTCTGATACCGGTCTGTTCTCTGATTTGGCTGATTGTAGCGATTTCCACCCTCGAATCCTTGATTTTGATAATTACGACGAGAAAAATTATTCACACCCCTGCCTAGTCCTCTTTGATCATTTTGACTATTTCCGACCCCAGTATCTCTCCAATTTCTATTATTCCTTCTTTCCTCAGGATTCCTATTCACATCCCAACTTCGTCTAGCAAAATTCTTACTCGAACCCTGGTTTTCCCTGCAGCTATGACGTTCCTCATACCGATCTGCCAACTCTATCAATTGAGTTTTCGTTGTGGGGTTTCGAACTTCTAAATAATCCATTATTTGGGGTTCTAGTCGCATTACTATGTGATCAATCAATTTTAACTCATCATAATTCAAATTTAGAGTTTTATGGATTTTTAACAGCTGAAAAATAAAGTCTGACGGGGCTTAACCTCTCCGTTGTTTTGATGAAAAAAACTGAGCTTCTAGCTCTGATTTATTCCGTATTACCGGAAAACTATCTGATAATTTCTTTTTAAGTGTTGCAAATGCAGTCGCTTCTTCATTTACATACTCGAAGCCGATCCCCTCAAACCAGTCTAACGCTCTCCCAATTAAATGACCTTTTAAATATGCACACGATAGATTCGCCGGTATTTCATAATAGGCTATATTGTCGTCGATGTTAGAAATAAACTCAGACACATTTTCTTTACCCGAAAAAAATAACTCCAGCAAAACTCTAAATCCTGCACCTGCTCTTAATTCCGGTATTTCGTTTGGGCGCCAGTGTCGTAGTCTCTCACTACCCCTAGGGTTATTAATTCCCCTTTGCACATTATCTACAATTGGATATGTCGGATTCATAATTAATGACTACGCAAATAATAAATCAGTTATTTTTTTTTTTATTTCCTTATGATAGAAATACACAAATATTAATCAAACTTTAAGAACAACAAATTAAAGTGGAGTGAGATCAGAGTTCAATTATGAAGGACGGAATACTAACTGATACCACGGGGGAATAACGCATACAATCAAACTACGCATTTAAATCTAATCTATAAAAATCACAGACCTGATATCTCCTTAAGAAGGAAACTTGAATAGTTGTAGAATTTATGAAGTGGCTTCAATCCAGGATATCTTCACTTACGTCCGAACTGAATTAATGAATCTTTTTCAATAATCTTCCTTCCGCTAACAAACTTCACTTAGTTAAACTAATCTCCTAGAAATACCTTCTTAATCAATCACGTAGTTTACTCCTCTATCAAAACACGTAGTGATCCTCATCTCTTCATTTCATTTCTCCCTTTTATATCTCTTTCGAACTCGCTAAACCCGAAACTATCTTATTTGCATAAGTCACACTTTCTGCTCTCAGCGGGGATTGGTTAAAATAAATACAATTTAAACGTTTATGAGAGAAGGTTAGTGAAACGCGTAAGCACCCGTCACACCGGTAACTTATTTTATCCATCTGTTGTGATACTGAAAACACTTAATTGGTGGACTGTGTTGTACTTATGCCTGAAACCGAACTGTTGATGAAGGGAAAATATTGATATGCTCAAATATTTTGGAAATTTATTTGGCCTGTATTATTGAATTGACTAGGTTTGGAAAATAATGTGATAGTAACAATTTTTCTTTTATTAGAGAAATGAATGCATCGGAGGCAGTACACAGACCTCTTTTATAGGAAGGGAGTCGGATATTCTAAAAAATACACACACATAGACAAAAGCGCCGAAGCGTTATCTCTATGTCAATAATTTAAAATTCTTTCGTTTCAACACCTAAACTATTTTTGTGTATTCCACTGATTTGAGTCATCTGTGGAATATTTTAGTTAAGTGAGTGACTGCGTTCATTGGGAGGAGTTTCCAAGCTATATTTTGTGTACCATCTTCAATGGGTGCCTTCTTTTTGTTGAACTTGTGAATAGTTCTTAGAATTTCAGTTGGGAAAAAGAAGTGGAAAGAGAAGGTAATGTTATGATGGTGGAAGATGTAACCACTGGGAGGTCTTAAGACTTCTTGAGGCCCTAGACCCTACGCGAAAGTAACCCCAGGGCACCAACACAAATGTAGGTCCTCTCTATGACCCATAAAAGGAGACAATACATAACATGCATTGTCAAATATTCGTACAAACAATAACCCGAAGCATATAAATGTGTATGATTTACAATCGCACAAACTGGATCGACCAACTACCCCTTTTTGACTGAATGAGTATTGATGGTGCATGGTAGTCAGTGGCGTAACGTAGAATGTTAAGGGCCCCCTGCAAAATGTGGTTTGGGGCTCCAAGCCTATCTTATAAAGAATTGCGTACATGGTGTCTGTCAGACTCTGGGCCCCTACAGCTCCTGCCCCCCTCCCCGCGACGCAGGAGTTGCAGGGGTGTACGTTACGCCACTGATGGTAGCAGGCTTAGGCCTGTACATGGAATACGATTGTCACATGAAGCTAGTTGACATGTCGTTCGAAATTCCCAGTTTTTCTGATAATATAACCGCAAATAACATTTGACCGTTGAAATAATTCGGATAATGATCTTATTAAGGTTGAGTCAAGAATGAGATGAGAACCCCCGTTGTGGTGAAGCCTTGGGCCCGTGCCCAGTTGTTCCATGCCCTGGAACTCGTTATTGAAATTTCAACCTCTTCAATTCGAACTTCACCATAAGATATTTTTTTATGGAATGAGTCTTCGAGTGTCTGAACAAAGAAATTAACTTTATCTATTGAGGAGTAAGTCTAGAATTATTAATGAGAATGATTGATTTTTTGCCAGTGAGATTTTAAGGGGAAGACCAAGTTCTGTGAAAAATGCTTCCCATTCATTACTTTTATGAATTTGAATTTGTTTTTTAATTTTTTTCAGCTATTTATTGAGCTCCGTTTTCTAGAAGAGATATCTGTAATATTGCCAAAGTTAGAGCATTCGATTTTTATGTCAAGTCCTGTAAAAAAGGGGAGCATGTAATGAATGTAAGGAAAATGATTCAATGATGTGTGATTTTTGTTATATTCGCTGAATTGAGTTTTTGATAGTGAAGGTGAAGGAGTTGATTGCATTACATTACAAGTTCGCTAATATTATTAATAATCGAATTGTCTGAGATAGTTGAGGTTACTTGTTTTTTTTTAAAGTTCAAACCAGTTTACTGTAGCGAACGTTGGATGGAAGTCTGGATCTTAATTCGTAAATCAGATGAATTAAAGCTGGTTTATGATGTGGAAGTAATTATCAGGGATTGACCCCGTGACCTATGGATCCGAAGCCGAGTAATATGATCACTAGAAAAAAGTGATCCCCTCTGTTGTCCGGAAGCTGTTACTGGCTTATTTAGATATCGCTACAGTACACCCCCACCAGTAAGTTAGGTGGATAGGCGAATGAACGATATATTTGTTATGGCCAGCGTGTGAGTTGTTGCTGTTTATTGGTGGTGTTGTGTAAAGTGAATCTGTCGACTTTGGCGGCTGCGTCAAGTGAGTCTGATGACTTCGATCTCTCTTTTTGCAGGTAGATGGTGCCACGACAGATCAAAATGGTTGCGTTTTTGCGTAATTCTGCCGAGGTCACCAATGTGATGGCGCGAATTTGGAGGACAGAGTCCGCGACCTATGGATCCGAAGTCAAGTAATATGACCACTAGACAAAAATGATCACTTCTGCCCGGTGGCTGTTACTGATTTATGCAGATACCGCTATAACGATCATTGCTGAGGGCATTCATACTTTAAATGTTACATGGAAGTATATTTTAAGGAATCGTGAAATCATTGCTTGAGTTATTGCAATTACTAAAGAGGAAATGAAAGGGAAAAGTAGGGATTGTTATGGTGAAATTATTATTTGTTCACTTATCATTAATTTTATAACCAGATGGATTTTCTATGCCACTGTTTCACGAGGAGTGTTAAACACTGGAAAAAATAACCAAAATAGCCGAGGGGTTACTCTAAAGAATATTTTCAAGTCAGTGTTATTGATAATGTTGCTGGAGGGGGTTGAATGGGGTCGTAGGGAGTGTAAAGAATTGATCATTTCTAGTTTTAATGTACATTGAAGTGTTTCTTGAAGTAAAGGTTGAAGCCAGGAGTGTAGCTACCACCGTATCAACGATACGGGACCCAACATGCGTAAGTAAAAAATCGCTAAATATTAAGGAGGACCAGAAAGAGCCCAATAAATTTTTGATACAGAGCCCACTCAAGACTAGCTACACCAGTGGTTGGAGCTATTATTAAATGCTATTGGATGTTGTCTTCAATGGCAGTCTCAAAGGTTGTGGAGGTTCATTCACCCCTAGACCAACAGATTTATTAATTTTTTTCGCCAAAGAGAATACACCTAGGCGCTTACATCTACCGTTAGTCTACTGTTGTTAGACTAATCCCTCTCACCCTCCTTAAGAGTAGAGTCTGTGTGCATCACAGGTTGCCTTTAATAACGATTGTTATACCATTGTCTTGATGAGAAAAAGAAAGAAATCAAAAATGTTCCTCAAGATTTTTTTTAATAAGACGGTCGCTGTTCAAATGAATTTCTGCTATCCATATATTTAATCTTGTTAAGCTATCATTCACATTTCTTGTTTTTTTTTTTTTTTTAGCTTATTTATTTTGCTTAAAATTCAAAAAGTACTATTTTTCTCTACCCCCCCCTTTTTTTCCTTCTTTTTTTTGTTTGTTATATTTTACATATTTAACATGAGTAATGTCTGCAATGACGTAAAAAAAGATTTCACCCACAGACCAATTGTGTTGAGCCGAAAAGCGAAATCTAGCCTCTAATATCATCCCAACATGTTGCTTCATTGCCTTGGTCAAGAATGACGGAGCATGCGCAGAAGCATACCAAATATTATCTGCGAAAATCCTGGTAAATTTTTTTGACATTCACTTTAATCTGTCAGGGTATATTATGATCGCTTTTATCATGTGTGTTCTTCTGTGAAATGTTTATCTGTTTTGAAGTAAGTTTCATAATTCTAAATAATATTTGTCAATGAATAATTAAAAATTACTTCTGGGTGTTTTTCTTGCTATTTTGAATATTTTAGTTTTGGTTTAATTTATATATATTACTCTAATTAAGTGGCGATTATTATTATTCTAATGTTTTTACTATTCTTATATTTTCATGTATAGATTGCTTATCAAGTGTTTCATTAAAAAATCTATCTTTTTGTGTATCTACTTGAATGAACTTGTGAGATTTTTATTTACATTTGTGTAATGCATTAAAATTTAAATCTTTTTAAAAATTAGCTTAAAAATATTGGTGTTTTAAAAAGCTATCTTTGTGAAAACCATATTTAGAATCATAATCACTTCATTCTTCATGAAGGAACATTTTATTTTTGTGTTTCTAACTTTTTGTTTTTGTGTGTTTTTAATAAATTAATATTCATTCTGATTATAGGAAAATAGCAGTTTTGTTCTCCAGCTTAGAAGAAAAAGTATTCAATAAAAATTGGTTTATAATAATTTTCTTTGTTCATCTGTTTTGATTTAAAATTATTAATTGGGAAATATGTCATTCAAAACTTAGCTGTCACTTATGCATGTATTATATTTTGTAACTGGGATATGTGCGTGCATTTCTTTTTACACAAACTGCCATTGTCTAGGTATATTGAAGTTATCTGCCAGTCGTGTTTCATATTCTGTATTTAATTTTTTATATTTGATTTTTGTAGTCATTCACACATTGAGAAATATTTTTCACTTAATACATTGTTCTGAATGGCATTAAAATGTTTCTAGCTGTGTGTAAAATCCTGTGTATTGTGCAGGAATTTGCAATCTAAAATTTAAGAGCTGTTCTTGCTTAAATTTAAATTTTAGCATCAAATATGTTAATATGTCATTAAGCTGTTCCCTCTCCTTTATTATGGGGACTTTTTACCACAAATTAAAAAGGTACATTTTTCATTAGAAAACTATTCATTCAGGCAAAATATTGTACTGACAAGTATAAAGTTGTTCTGTTGGATCCTGGATAGTTAACATTAGATTGTTCACAATCTAGTATTTAGTACTTACAAAGAAAAAATGTTTTAATATTCTTTTATTAATATTAAAATTAAAAGTTAAAAATAATATTATAAAATATGTTTCTCATGTATAAATCAAATTCACAGTTTTAATGGCTATAATGAGCATTAAAAACTTTTAATAATTACAAGCTTCATAGAAAACAGGAATCCACTTTTTATACACATTTATAATTTTATTTTTTATTTTTTTTTTCTGTGACTTGTGGAACCCCAGGATTTTGTGGAACAGTTTGAAGACCACTGATCTAGTCCTTTTGGGCTATATTATATATATAAGCCTTACAAATGGCATTTAATTACATCAAAAATAGGCTACTTATCAGTTATAGGTACCATGAAGTGGCAGTTGCTAGTTTGAGTTGTCATCAACACAAACATTGGCAATATTGTCTGATAAAAATTCACATTCATAACAACAGAAGAAAATTTGGCATGTTTCTATATGTTTCCGTGTTTGGCTTTATGGTCCTTATAACCATAAAGTAAAACAATATTATGATGAAGAAGAAGAAAATAAATGTATTCCATCTGGAATTAGCTAAATAAATTTTAAGGATTAAATTTTTGTAAATATGTGCAAACAGTTTTTATTTAAGTAATATTTTGTAGAAAATGTTTTGTGCATAAATTTAAAAAATAAATAAGATCCAAATAAATAAATCCAAAAAAGTAAAAGGCTTTCATAGTCTTGAACATATTCTTTTTGCAAAGCATTCTTGCTTAGGTACTTTGGGGGTAAAGTGCAATTGTTTTTATTAGTAGTGAATTCTACGATTACTTAATCAACAAATTTATACATTACTTAAATTTTAAGAATTATTGTATGTAAAATTATATCCCTAAGATTGTTAAAGATAATTTTAAAATGAAATATAAAATTTTGCATTCTATGTGTTGCATTTTACGTTATGTATATTTATCAAAATTTAACTCTAGTTTTCTTTTTTGTGGATTTCTTGTATTATCTGATTTTTTAAAAACTATTCAGATTCTGATAACTAAAACAATTGATAATCCATTGAAATATCTAATTTATAATAATGTATTTTGAAAATATTCTATGAAATTGACTTAAGTAAAAATTTTATTTCATGCATCAATTTTTAAGAATTGCAAAAATCAAATTGGAAAACAAATTTTTAAAATTTTTTGTACAAAATACCATTCAGGATAATAGATTTTAAAAAATAATGTGTGTGTGTAGCTTTAAAAATATAACTCTTCTGTATATTGAATAATGTATCACAATGTAATAAATATTTATATTTTAATATTTATAACATTTATATGGGAAAGCATTTTTATTTTATAATAGCTGCATGCTATAATACATAACTGATAAAAATATTCTAGTTAAAATAAAGCTTTTTGTTCAATTTCAATATTTTTTTAATTTATTTTTTGTTGCTAGGCATTTTTACAGACATATTCTCTGACTGAAATATAAACTTTGTTATTTAGGGACTCTAATTGTATTAAATTTGTGAACTAGTCATTATGTTTTACCTAGTTTACTGGGGATGTTTTTTTTAATTTTACTTTCTTAAGATCTAGTTTAGCTGCAGTTTATTGACCCTCAATTATTTTCAAGAAATATCTTGAATATTGCTATCATCACTCTCTTCTTGAAATGCATTAGTTTATTTTATCATCAAAAAATAAATGTTATAAAATTTATTTCTATTTTAGTATTAGATTCATCTTCCCATTTTTATAGAGATTTTCTTGAACCGTTTTTCTTGCAACTCTTATTATTACTGACATATTTCTCTGTGCTCTTCTTTTATTAACTTTTATCTCCTTTAAAAATCTGGATTTAGGGTCTGTTTTAATTGTCATATTTGAATTGAAATAAACTGATTGAACTGAAAAAACTGAGACACTTTCTTAAAAATAAGAGTCTCAAAGAAGAAAAAAAATTGAAATTTGTGTTATATAATATTTTGAATTATTTATTAAATTTAGAATATCAACCAAATGCACTATTATTTCAAATTTGTTTCTCAGTGAAATTTTATTATAAATTATATCTATTGGGAAACCTCTTGGTAGAACTTTACTTACTTATTCAAGTTAGAGCAACTCAACTTTCTCTTGGTTAATTGGTGCATTTCTCAATTGGTTAATTGGTGCTTTAAGTTTTAGCTTCTTGCTACAGTATCCTTTTATCTTTTTACCTAAACTTCTTTGTTTCTGTCTTACATAATGCTAGAATAATCTCTTTTTCCTGCCAATCTTTTACCTTCCTTGTGAAATCACTCCTTTTCCTTCTGGTCTTAATAAGCAGCATATATGAATGAAGATTTTTATGTCTATACTTTTGTCATTTTATTTCTACAAAACAATCTTGTTTGCTAAAGCAGTGGTCTTCAAACTTTTTCGATACATTGAACCCTTTGAACTATATGGTGTTTTGGGGGAACCCCTTCCCCACACTCACACTTTGAAGAATATAACCAAAATATAATATATGAAGTAGATCAACATGTTAAAGGTACTTTATATAACAACAGTTTTTAAAGAAGTATTGTATTTGTTATTAAAAAATCCTGATGTGATTTTTTAACATAAAGTACTCACATTTTTATCATATTAATTTATAATTCAAATGTCACCTACCCATACCTGAGATATGTGCTAGCATTTTTTACACAAACTGTCAAAGTCTAGATCTGTTGAAATTATCTACTGTCACATTTCATGCTCTGCAATTAATTTGCTTTTTTATTTTGTTTTTGTACCACTCGCATTGAAAAATGTTTCCCACTTAAATACATTGTTAGAAATGTAATTGAAATGTTTATAGCTGTGTGAGAAATCCTCTGTTTTGCCTGAATTGGCAACCTAAAACTTGAGAGCTGTTCTTGCTTAAATTCAGATTTTAACATCAATATGTCGATAAGTTGTTTCCTCGCTTTCCATTATAGATGTTCCTTTCCCCTTCACACACTAATGAAAAAAGGTACATTTTCAATTAGGAAACTATTTACTTTTGCAAAACGTTGTACTAACAACTATAAAATTATTTCGAAGAACATGGGATGGTAAACAGTCTAATAGGTAGTATATATTTAGAAAAAAAAAGTTTGGATATTCTTTTATTATATTATGAGAAAACTAAGAAAGTATTACGAAATAAAGTTATGTATAAATGAAAATTTCCAGCTTTATAATAATGACTGTGATAAGCTTTAGATACTTGTGGTTAAACAAACTTTATAGAGAGTATGAATCCATTTTGTATACACATTTAGAATTTTCATTTCCATTTTTCATTGTGTCTCCTGGAACTCCTAGGTAAACCTCATGGAACACATGTGTGACAACTGTGCTAAAGCATTGCTTACATTTATTAATAAAATGGTTATGTTAATATTTGTTAACATCAGCATACTATTAGGTAATTGTGTGCTTGCTAAAGCATTACTTATGTTATAGCCCAACTGTAAAGGGCACTTTGAAAGTGTGGGAATGTAAGCGTGTGGTCGTATGTTTATGCCCACATTCAAGAAAGAAAAATAAAAGGAATGAATACATGCAGCCCATTGCCAATTAACCCTGAAATATGTGTGATCTGGAGTATTTTTAGAACATATGCAATTATAATAAAGTCCTGTATATATGTAAAGATAGTTGAGAAGTTATTATTTGAGAAACGCCATCCTAAATTAAAAACAAGATAAAATAAGCATTGATCCAACATTTGAGAAGTGAGGAGGATTCAACGCATGTATCAATAATGCAATATGTGGTAGCATTTTTTAAAAATTATATGTGCTTTGAAATAATACAAAACTAATAGATATTTTCTTTTTTTATTCTTTTCTATTACATTCAAAGAATTTCTCCAACTTCTCTCAGAAAAAAATAAATATTTTTAGGAGAGGGTGGATATAAATTATGGTATTTTATGGAATCCATTTTTTATCTTGTCATGATATGTAACTACAGTGTTGCATATTTAAACATGATTGATTTTGTTTTTCAAATATTGAAATTAAACGTGCTTTTTTCTCTCTCTTAAGGTCACATTTATTCTTGGATGTGTGAAAACCAATCTACTTTTTAGAACTTGTTAACTTTTCTGCAACATGAAATGATGAATTTGCTTCTTTTTAAAAAATTATTTAATTTATATCATAAGTTTATTTCTATGATTCTAGTCTTGCTGAATTCACAAAGGGTTTCATTTCTCTATTTTCTTGCCATGTTTCTTATATCAATATTTAATGCAGTTAAAATTCTTTACTATTTCAATTTTACATAACTCAATTGAGAATTACTTAATTCTTTATTTTATTTACAATTATTTATAAATTTTATACACCTTCAACGTTTCAATGTAGTTTTTATTTTTTTTTTTTCATTTTTGCAACCAACATGTTGTGCTTTTAATTTTTACAATATCTTTTTTCCTTTTGGAAATGTAACATTCTTGAGATATTTGTAAAAATTGAATATACATTTTTTATAAAAACCCCTTCAAGTTATTGTTTCAAATGTATTGATTCATTAGGTCTCTGCAATTTTAATTCACTCTCTATACCCACTCACATTGTTTCTTCCTTATTTGAATTACAGTAACAAAAAGAAATGAAACTATTGAAAAGATTAGAATTTTATTCCTCGAGTTTTTCTCCTTATAAAGGTTGCATTCTTTATTATTAACTTTCTTAGATATTTATGAATGGTTAGTATTTTTTTTTAAAAATTTAATTAAACATATTAAAAGTTTTTTAGTTTTCCAAAATTTTTTAAACATTTGATGTTTTTATAACAAACATAATTTTCTTATGAACTTATTTTAATCCTTTTCATACAAAAATACCATTTTAAATTTCTTTTCATAAATCTTTACTTTGCTATTATTTTACCCTGCATTTGTATGATTTGGAAGAGAATCTCCAAATTCCTATCGACTTTTAAAATTTTATCATATTATTAAATTATGGTTTGTTGTAATTGCAAATTTATTTAAAACATTATATATTTTGAGCATGCAATGTTCTCTGATAGTTGTATACTACATTAATCTGAGTTGCATATCTAAGAATATTTTATTGCTGAGTTTAAACTTATATTAAATCTGTTCAATAAAAAAATACGAGTAAATATTTCTTGTATGATTACTTTCTGTATTTGTACTGATGTAATTTTGATTATTTATTACACTTATTCTCAGCCAGTATGATGAATTCCTTGGTTATAATTTAATTCTAACACAATTTCTATAGTTTTTTTTTATCTGGATTTAGTGCATTTTTGGCAATATTGTCCTTTAAAGTAATTCCTTCTTTCAAAATTGTTTTTTTAATTAATTCTACAAAGATAAAAAAAAAGCAAGATAATTTGATTTTGTTTACAAAAATTTGTACTCAATAAAGAGTAGTTTTATTGGAACTTGATTGGATGCAGTTTTTTTTTAAATTTCTCATAGTAGAACAAATAGTTTTCCCCCTTTGTACTTATATGTGCTTTAAAGCAGTTATTAGTTATTATTGGCTTCAAAACACACTTATTTAAAAGTTTTGGCCAAATCCAAATAATCATGTTCTTAAAATATTTAATATTTTTGTTACCTTTTCAACATTTTAGTAATTTGATAATTAATATTTATAGTTATTTTTCATTAGCAGTAATGAATAGCTGATTTTACAAATATATTTTTTACTGTTATGATTCTTCTTCTCTTTCATCAATTTTGCATTGTAAATTTTCAATTATTTACCAATAATTTCTTAAGTAGAAATATTGACTATTCTTAAGTAGTAGAAATCTTTTTAAAAATGAATGTATTACACATGTCAAATAAGTGTATTCTTATTTAGAGTTCGAATAAATGTTCGAACCTCCAAATTGAATTATTATGATTAATTCAAAGCTAGATTATTTTTTTTATCTCTTTTGAGTTTTCATTCCAGAGAAAAATATTCCAAATATAGTTTTAGCTTATTTCTGAAAAATGCCTAGAAAAATATTTTTTAAGGGCTGATTATTCTTTGTTATTCTACTTTATTGTATTTGAAAGAGTGGTTTTTAATCAGGTTTGAGAATAACCACAATAATTTATTTGGATACTTAGGATAAAAATAAACTATTAAATATAATTTGACTGCATATGGAAAGAATAAAATCTATATCTCCAGTTTTCTGTGCTTCTTAGCCTTTTTTTTCTGCAACTTGATGTTTCATTTATAAATCAAATATTGAAATCTTTCGCTTGTCAATTTGAAATATTCTTCCCGTTTTGTTTTTTAAATATTATGAAATTTAATTTTCCTCTATATTTTTTTCAAATATTTACATTGATAAGATTCTTTTTTCATGTTATGTATAAATTAAGTAGAATAAAATCAAATAAATATTCGTTTCATATCAGTTTTTGTTTTTTGCTTGTTTTTTATTTGCAAATCGTATGATTTTTGCGGTCTTCTAACAGAAGATAAATTCCTTATTGATTTTGAAAAAATGGTGCATGAAAATAGGCTAAAGTTAAGGATTGCATTTCTTGCATCGATTTTTAGTGGTGTATTTGCTTTTCAATAAGTGCGATGTTTTGATTTGTGCTTGTGAAACAATTTGTATTTCGTAGTTTTGGTAATCAGCATTAGAATTTGCCGAGTGGCGTAGTTTTTGAAATATACACTATGCATATAAATTTTAAAATGAAAAAATGACATTATAAACTAACCGCACACATTTACTAAAGTGGAATATGTTCAGCTCTTGGATTTTCTTTTTTCTTCTATATATATACTAGCTGTTACCCGCCCGCTTCGCTGGGTATTTCATGATGTTTTATAAATTTTTACTGCTTATATATATGTATAAATTATTGATATCTAAGTCCTAGTATTAAGAATTCGATTGAATTGAAAAATATACTTATACCTGTAACTGTCACCTGTTGATAAAAAAAAGAGCAGAACTCATCTAATTTGTATTTTCTAAAAATCTCTAAAATTGAAGCATAGAATTATGTTTGCTCTTTCGTAACTCAAAAACCAAGTGGATTCCCGCAAAACCAATTTTCGGTGGATCTCTACTCCGTAAATTGAACATGCAAGCCAAATTTCAAGTCTAAATCTAACAGAAAAAAGCAAAAGTTTTACTATAAATATCCCCGTAATCCCGTTGAGAGCCGTTTTCCAAAATTACCGCTCTTAGCGGATTTCAATTCAACAAAAGAAAAATGCAAACCAAATTTCATTATTATAGTCCTTGTTGCTCGAAAAAAGTAATTTTTTTTGTCAATACGTCCCAGTAACCCCCTGCACCCCCCCCCCCCAGAACTTGATTTGCTTAAAATTTATTCTTAGTGGATCCCTATTCAACAAAAAAAAAACATGCTTAAAATATTTCAAGTATATGGGTCTAACAATTAAAAACAGGAATTTTTTTCTGTAACTCCTCTTGACCCCTCGCAAACATCTTTGGGGTCAATTTTCATTTTACTCTTTGTTAGAGGAACTCTATTTCATGAAAGGAACATGCCTACCAATTTTCAAGCAGGATGATCAAGTAGTTTAAAAATGGAAATATTTTATCGATTACGCCTCTTAATCTCCCGAAATTAAACTTGGTAGTTGATATTCGCGAAACCCATTTTGTAGCGGTTCTCTACTTTACGAAAGGAATCTGCTTATCAAATTTCAAGACTGTACGTCTAACAGTTTAAAAATAGGGATAATTGTCTATAACGCCACTTGAGCCCCCGCAGCGCCACTTCTGGGTCTGTTTTCACAAAACCCATTTTGTAGGGGAATTGCACTCTATGAAAGGAATCTGCTTATCAAAATTTGAAGACTGTGCGTCCAATTAATTAAAAATGCAAAAAAATTATCAATAACGCCCTTTGAACCCCCGCAACACCACCTGGGGTCAATTTTCACAAAACACATTTTGCAGTGTATTTCTATCCTATGAGAGGAATCTGCTAACCAAATTTCAAGACTGTGAGTCTAATAGTTTAAAAAAAGAAATAATTATTTATATCTGCCCTTAACCCCCTGCAACACCCCTTGGGGGGCAATTTTCTCCAAACCCGTTTTGTAGCGGATATTTACTCCATGAAAGAAACATTCCTACCAATTATCAAGCAGGTAGGTCAAATAGTTTAAAAACGAAAATATTTATCTCTTACGCCACTTAATCCCCTGCAACGCCACTTAGAGGTCTGTTTTCACAAAACCTTCTTATAGCTGATCTCTACTCTATGAAAGAAATCTCTTTATCAAATATAAAGACTGTGCGTCTAATAGTTTAAAAATGGAAATAATTATCTATAACGCCCCTTAAGTCCCCTCAACGCCACTTGGGGGCAATTTTCACGAAACACATTTTTAGCGTATCTCTACCCTATGAGAGGAATCTGCTTACTAAGTTTCAAGACTGTACGTCTAATAACTTAAAAATAGGAATTTATAACGCCCCTTAAACCCCCCGCAACACCCCTTGGGGGTCAATTTTCCCAAAACCCATTTTGTAGCGGATATTTACTCCAGGAAAGAAACTTGCCTACCAATTTTCAAGCAGGTAGGTGAAGTAGTTTAAAAACGGATATATTTATCTATTACGCCCCTTAATCCCCCGCAACGCCACTTAGAAGTCTGTATTCACAAAACTCGTTTTGTAACTGATCATTATTCTACAAAAGGAATCTATATATCAAATTTAAAGATAGTGCGTCAAATAGTTTAAAAATGGAAATAATTATCTATAACGCCCCCTAAGCCCCTGCAACGCCACTTGGGGGTCGATTTTCAGCAAACTCATTTTGTTGCGGATCTCTACTCTCTGAAAGGAATCCGCTTACCCAACTTCAAGATTGTACATCAAGTAGTTTAAACATGGAAACAATTATTATTAAAGCCCTTAACGCCCCTTGCGTTTCGAATTTCGGAAAATCCTTTCTTTGCTGATGTCTACTCTATCAAAGGAACATGTCTACCAAATTTCAAGTCTGTAGGTTGAATAGTTCCAGAGATTTCGTGATTAGTCAGTTAGTCAGTCAGTGAGTGAGTCGCTTTTCTCCTTTATATATATAGATAGGAGAAAAGCGACTCGGTCACATTCATCACGAAATTTCCGGAACTATTAGACTTCCAGACTTGAAAATTTGGTAGAAATGTTTCTTGTGTTGATTAGAGATCTGCTATGAATAACATTTAATAAACATATATGTAGTATTTCAAAGCGAATAATTTATTGAGTGACAACCTGAAAACAACATATTCTCAAATTTGATTTAGATCAGAACATTATCACCAAGAAACAAATTAGTTCACAATAGTTGTGAAATTTTTTTTAATGATGTTATTTTATTGAAAATGATTTCAAGATCTAATTAGAATTTATTTATCGGGCACTCCTATGACAAAAAATGAACAGATGATTTTTTTGTTTTTGAATTATATTATATTCATTGCTGAGAAAGCGCTTTTATTTAACTTATTTAAAAATATGTCTTCCAATATTCACTGTTTTCATTTCACATTCAAGAAATAAGATTACATCCTTGAATATGTAGGAAAGCGAAGAACGTAATGATTACTTCGCTATCTGAAATTTAATATCTGAAGGACTAAACTGCAGAAAGAGGGGGTGAAATTAGTGTTTCTGCGTGGTTTTTACTGTATATGACCAAAAGTATTCAGACATCCAGATGGAGGGACTCGGAGGGCCCCAATATATATATGTAAATCTGATGTTTGTACTCCTTTTACATCGATGACATCCTGCACATTTCTAGGTAGGGCAGTGCTTCTCAAACTTTCAGTATTTGCGACCCAATTTTCTGCCATAGTTTTCATCACCCCCGTACAATAACATTGTATTTAATGCAATAATAATGTAATTTGATACTAAAGCTACAGTTCGACTTTAATTATAAACCGTGTAGTTACAGGTGTTGATGGAAGAGGCAGATGAGCTTGGGTATGTTATTCCTCTTTCAACGAGAACTTCGTTGGGAGTAGTGTATTTTGTTCTATTTGTCAAAGAAATAATTTGTCTATTTTAAAGTTCAGATTAGTAGTCTTTTCTCCTGCTGTATCTGGTTATGAAAGAATCTGATGATGGATTTAATGAGTTGCCTTAGAACTAAATATAGTAACGGATTGAGCATGATGAAGATGCTTAGTAATTTCACCTTCTGAAATGGATGTAAACTTATCTCATTCATGATATATTTAACAATGGTGTAATAATTAATACCATAAGCACAAGAAAAATATTAAATTTTGAATTTAATTTTTGTGTATGACAATCCCATGGGAGTCAGTGTTAATTATTAAACTTGCTCACTTCGTTTACCATTGATAAATTTATTTTCAAATACATTGTACGGTAGTAATACATTTATAAAATAAAAATTAGTGTAAATGCGTATTTTTTTATTTATTATGTCAATGTATTTTGTTATGCTTACTTTCAGTAAATTAATAATTTTTTAAAAATAATCTTCTATTTTTAATTTTTTGATACACTCGCGCCTCCCTTGTAGGGTTATCACGCTCCCTGGGGGGGGGGGCGTTCCACAGCTTGAGAAACACTGAGGTCTTAAGACTTCTTGGGTCTCCTATGCAAAAGCCACACCTGTGACCCTTAAGAGTACACAATCTATAGCATGCATTGTTCAATACTCGCACAAACGGTAATCTGAAACAAATAAGTGTGGATCACAATCTCGCATACATAGGCATTAACCCGCTGGACCTACAACTGCCTTTTAACTGAATGAGCAATAATGGTTTATCGTGGTAGAGCTATACATATTGCCAGTTCTAAATCCCCAGTTTTTCAGAGAGTATCTCCTGAACCATTCGACCATTAAAATTATTTGGATCATGATCTTATTAAGGTTGAGTTGAGAACGAAACGAGACCTATATCAAGACCCGAGCCTAGTCTTAACCGACCTAGTCCCGACCATGTCTTAAGACGTCCCTCAGTGTAGGGAGACTTTCCACCAGTTTTTAATAGGTGACCATAGGAATTGATTTCCAGGAGACTATCACTGCTGAAGTGAGTGTTGCCAATAGAGATGGTCGATTTGTTGGCTACGTAATCTATAATGTGTAGCCAACCGTGTTCTATAGGTTTTAGAATGGGGCTTTGAGAAGGAAAGTCCCTTTTTTTTAAACACTCGTTTCGTCAAACCAGGGATGCATAAGTCTCGACGTGTGAATGGTGCTGTTGTCCTGCTGGAAGAAAAATGGGCCTTCCCCGAAATATTACCACAGTGTTGGGAGAGCATCATTGTCTTTAGAATGTCCTCAGAGTTCATGCTTCCAACCCCTGCGGTTTATCCACTGGGCGCTTGGGGCGAGTACCCAGGATCCCGGAGCAGCTGGACTTAGCCAAGTTTTCTGGTTATAAATTTCGATCCGTCAGTGCGAAGGGAGCCCGTAGATCTGCGTCCAAGGCCCGAAATGAGCTTAAATTGGTAGTTTCCAAGCCCACGATGCTACCACCACTCAACTTTACAGTCGCCACAATGCAGTCATTTAAAAAACATTCGCCAAACCCAGATACATCCATCAAATTGCCAGATTGTTAATCGAGATTCACCTCTACAAGGAACTTTTTTCCACATGTCTGCATTCCATTGGTCATTATCTTTGCTCCATTGCAATCGCCGCTTTTCATTCTGGCAATTGATGTTTGTTTTGTAAGCGTCTGCACGTTCGTGGAATCCCAGGTTTTTTTTACCTCTTAATGAACAGTCCTGCAGCTAACACTGACACTTAATGAACTTCTGAGAGATTTCAACCAGTGAGGACGAGTGATTTTGTTTCACTACCCTTTTTAGAGTTTACAGCTAAGTTCACTAATTTTTTCGACCTGCTACTTCGGGTTGTTGTTTTTTGTAGTTTTACTGCATTTTTACGCTTCCACTTCATAGTTTCATCACTCACTGTAAATTTTAGATTCAGCAGAGTATCCGAAATTTCACGAACTGATTTCTCGCAAGGGTTGCATCCTACTATTATAATGCCACGATTAAAGTCCCTAAGCTCCCTTCACTCATATTTTCATAAGCGCATAAATATGACCTGGCGAACCACTACTAGCACTTTTATAGTTTTCGGTTATGCATCAGCTTAGGTTACCGTTCGGATCTCCATTTTTTGGGAGTGGGATATTTTGTGCCAGATAGTATATTTATCAGTAAAAGAAAAATATTCTCGATAATAACAGTTGAAGAAAAAGATATAAGATTTTTAATAGTAATGATATTAAGTCCATAAAACTAAGTAGAATGAGATGGGCAGGGCCCATATAGTAAGAATGAGCACAGAATGAACAACATTGAAAATTTTTATAGCAACTCGTCCAATAAAAGACCAAAGAGAAGGCCCAAAAGGAGATGGAAGGACTGTATGGATGAGGACTACACCGTTCTAAAAGTAAAGAACTAGAGATCAATTACTGGGAGAAGGGGAGAATGGAAAAAATTTCTGAGGAAGGCTCAGAGGGCTGTCATGCCAATACTCATGATGAAAAGAAAAATGTATGTATAAACGTTGTAGCGCAAAAACGGAAAAGGCACGAAATTTCATACGCTGTACTAAGATGATGGTATAGAAGAAGGTATAGGTGTTCTGCTTGCCAGGCATCTCCAGAACACTTTCTTGACTGCCTGGGGCTTACAAAACAAGATCTATATGAAAACCCTCTAATGGTGCTGGACTTTTTGAGAGTGAATGAGATCATGGACTTAGTCTAGCTTGGCTAGACATGGAGATGAGTAACAACAGATGATGGTATTCACTTGAACAGATTTTTCTAAAATCCTATGTTAAAGCTTTTTTTTGTGGCATATTTTGCAGCCTAGCTCTTGAACAGAATGCTGCGGGATTACAATTCTTGCACCATCAAATAAATCTAGTTTTTAAATTATTGAAGACGTTTTGTTTTGTGCAAGTAAACTAATTTGCGGTTTTTTAGAAATAGCATTGAAAAGCGTAAATTTCTGGGTTTTTTTTACTTTTGTTTTTAGAAAAATCGTTCCATCCGGCTACCTAACGATGCAAACGAAGCGAAGAATTGCATCTTCCTTGTGCGTAACTCTGGTACTTATTACGTCAAATAACACTTCGGACTTTTAGTAGAATAAATAAATCATTTATTTATTATTTGTACCGGTATCGCAAATGATAACATGATCGCTGTATATGAGGCATCCAAAGAATTTTTTTTCAAAATAAAACGAATTTTAACTATTTTAATTTATTTCTAAAGCTTCCAATAGTATTCGTGCTAGCCATAAAACATGCAATTTACGTTGCAACAGTTCCGCACAACACCCCAGTATTGCTTTGTTTTTTTTCCCTCCTGGATTTTGTTTGGCATATGCATACACCGATTTGGCATTTTTGGTTTCTTCTGTCAGATTGTTAGCGTTTAATTCACCGAAGATCTTTTCCGATCTAATTTGCGGGCAGAATAATTATAATTCTTTTGCAAAAAAAAAAGTATTATTTTAAAAATTCGTTGGAAATCATTCATAAGATCATTGAAAATGTCAGGCTTTGGGTGATTGATCATCATTCAAAGCCTGATTGATGCCAAGTATGTACTATTTGTAAGATCCAGCTTGGGATCCAAAACCTGACTTGACTCATGGAGATCCTAATATTCTCCGTTACTCCATTGGTGCTATCGTTAGTAAAAATAAACTGGGTGTCAACTCCTCCTACCCCTTCTGAAAAGCCTCACTGAGAGCTCAAAAATCTCATCCTTTACTTAAGAGCAATCTAGGTGTGCTCCTGAAAAACGTGCGGTTCGTTTGCCCGTCTAATATCACATCGGCCCAGACCGTACTACTACTACCTCCTTCTTCCCTGATGTTGGCTTAATTGACCAAGATTCAAAGTTGCGAAGTTCTCAGCCGTTAAATCTCGTGCGGCTTCAAATAAAATAATAAAAATCACATCCATGGTTGTTGGATGGTTCCGGTACCTGGTTCTGTCCATATGTTAAGATGTCAAGAATCATTGCTTAGACATAATCTCGACACATCGGTGAAAAAGATTCAGGCGCGATTTCCTGTGACCACTGATCCCCTGGCAGAAAATCTTGCCTCATCAAGCCTTCAGTAACAGTATACTTCAAAATTAATATACCAGAAGCAGCGGAGAGAGCGCGTTTGCAAGTTGACTAGCTTGCAAAGCCTTAAAGCGAAGTAGTGGTCATTCTGGCTTGTGATGGCTCTTGGATGCTTAGTAACTGTTCTTTTGGATATTGTTCTGGTTTTTTTGGAAGGTTCCATCATTTGGAAACAACCTTTTTTAGACACAATGAGCCATATTACTTCCACTTGAGGTTGCCCCCGCCACCAATCTTCCAGCTTCTTTTCATTGCAATCCAACATCCAAGTGTTGTCTTTGTGCCATCGTGTTTGTAAAAATTTCAAAAATAGTCGTAAGCCTTCAGAAATACGAGCAAAATTAAAACCATACAGTGTTTGAAGGCGCCTATCTTATCGGATTTCATAATTTGCTTAAAATGAAAACGAAATAAATCAAATTTATTATAAATAGATGTTTAAGAAAAGCACCCTGTGTCTTTGCTATCTTTAACAACACATTCCTTCAAAAAAAAATTCAGTATTTTTTTTTGTGAAAAATCCGTGAAAAAATCTGTTTTTTTCCCTCTCTTTTAATCATATGCAAGAGTGTACATCTGTCTATAATTTTTTTACTTGATACCTCGAAAAATCGTGTTGATTTGATTTTTATTTACGTCTCTCAAGGGCAACAGGAATGCTATTGGAAATCGTAATGATGAAATGTATGATTTGCATTGTAAAAAGGAGAATGCGTTTTTTATGTTAATTAAAAATTATGTATAAGATACCATATATTAAAAAAAGTGGGGAGGGGGAATCAATCGTATAAGTTTTTAGATATGTATATTTACATTTATATATTCAATACTAAATGCTTGCATGCTTTATCAACAGCCAAAAAAAAAAAAAAAAAAAGTGCATGTAAATCGTGCTAAAGAGATAATAAAAACTTTAAAAAAAAATCTTTGAATAATATTAAATATTTTTTTGTTACTATACCTGTTGATAATAAAAGCCTTTGTTTACGGCTTTAAAATCGCTGAATCGGGAGATGAATCAATAGAAATATCTATCAAATCTAACGAAATGTTTGTCTGGTAATGACGTTTTGAATAGATAAACTGATTTCTAAAATATTTTGGGGCATTGACTTTTTTTTAAATCAGGAACTCTTGTTTCCCCCCTTTATTTTACTGTTTTAATCTTGTTTCTCTTTATTTTTTTCTTCTTCGTAACCATTTAAACCAGCGATACTCAATGTGCGGGCCGCATGTGGCCCACTGGACCTTTCTGAGTGGCCCTGTCATGGCCTGTTTCACTAACAAATTCAATTATTTCGGAACAATGCATTAAGAATTTGGCGAAAAATTCTATCAATCAAGTAATCAAACATATCACTTTTGTCATGCTGGTACGAATTGCAAGATAACTTTTTTTGTAGTTGTAAGGATTAGTGATAACCAATAACAAAGTACCAACCATTTTATGGGTGAAACTAATTTTTAATTAACCCTCATGTCTTCCAAGTGAAAAACATCTTATGAATATGTAATGCCGGTCGGTTCCTGCTTCCCTCTGAAACCCCTTGTCTACCCTCAGACCTGGCTAGGTGTGTGGGAGAAACTGAATAATCAGCAGACATGATTCACACTAATTTTTTTATTGTCACCAAAATATCAAGCAGACACAATAACAATTTAATTAAGATAACAGATCAGATAGTAAAGCGCGGAGGTGAGACTCAATAGGGATAATAATACGGACCCTCAACTGATTCTACGATAACTTAAGCAAACTCAATATAACTTAACGTCGCTCACTAATAAGTTAACTTCTATTTAAATAAGGATCACGATACCTGCACTTCTATGAAGTCAAGTCCTACTCTTGAGTCCTTGAAGGTGATCCTTGTCCGGATTTAATTACCGTCGATTGATCCACTCTCAGTAATCTTCAATTGATAAACTTCAAATGCACTTAATCATTTCACGTTCCTTCACTCGCCAACTAACCCGCGAATACAGAATTTATATAATATACTTAATTTGCATAATCACGCTTTCCTCACTCGGTGAAAGTTGGTTGATATTATTGTTTCCCCAGAAGGAATCCCCAAGGAGTTAGTAGAGCCACGTATAGATCCGTCACAAATATATGTTGTTTCAAAAGACTATTGGGATCTTGACTATTTCGTAGAGAAAAACAAGCATGGACCAACAACGTGTTTGATTTGTCGTGGAAATATTATATTTAAAAAATATGATTTTGCTCATCAGTTTACCGAAAAGCACATATCTTTCAATGGCTCTTTTTTTTCTTGAGGATCTCTTTCAAGACGAGATAAGTTGACTTTCTTAAAAAAATATTTTGTCGGTGGTAATATCACAAAATGCAGCGATAACAAAAGCATCCTTTAAAATTTGTTACATTATATATATATATTGATAAACATGAAATTGTTATGGATAAACATAGAATTGATACAGAAATTGTTACAGTGTTTTTTAAATGCTTCCGATGTACTCTTTGGTCAATTCTGTCATTTGTTCAGATAGATTTTCAGTAAAATCAAAAGATATTTCAATAAATTTGAAAGAAAAATGCACAAGCAAGTCTGAACTAATTTTTAGCAGATTGATTTCAGTCTGGAATTTCAGTAAAAATTCTTTGCTAGCAATTAAAGGATGAGCTATGTCTGCATCCTGGTTGTCATGGATATGAAAGAAATATGTTATTATGTCAATCAAATTATCCTAATCTACAGTTTGATTAATCATCAAATTTGCATATCCTCAAAACCTACCCCCAACTTATGGTTGCAACAATCAGCGATCCATCTAATTTACTCATGCGAAGAGGAAAAAAAACCAAGACTGTACAACTCCTTACTTATGCTGATGATATACTAGTAATCATTGCTTGTACTCAGAGGCATGTCTAGACCTTAAGAAGTTGGCTGAAAAGTTGCATTTAATTATTAATGAAGACTAAACTAAATACATGTCAATTACAAACACCCCAGTAGGTTTTAAATATCTGCTGACCAAAAGTTATAAGTTTGAAGTAGTTGATTATTTGGCCCCTAATGGTCTCGAACATTAACATTCCAAAAAACATAGATGTTGGAATAAAAAGATGTATTATTGCTACTAATTGCTGTCTTCATGGTCTAAGAGCTTTCTTAAAGACATACAAAAATTACGCTAATATAAAAAAATCATGAAATTCGTACTTACATATGAATCTGAAACTTGGACTAAACATCTTTGAGTGAAAAGTTCTTCGATATATCTTTGGTACTGTGAAGGAGAATGAATGAAGGAGACATAATTTTGAATGATATCAGCTATTTAAGGAAGCCGTTGTCATTCAATCCATCAAGATGGGTGGTTTGAGGTCTGCCGTATGGACCGGACATCTTTGACGTTCACATTTTTCAATTAGAAACCTAGAACTAAGGGTAGGCCCAAATTGAGAGGGTCTAGCTGTGTGGAGGATGATTTTAAAGCTTTAAGATGAACTAATTGGGGATAATTAAGTGGAGATCAGAGTGGAAGAGGTGTTCTTGAGATGGCCTTGGCCTACCTAGAGCTGTTGTGTCAATTGAAGAAGAGTAAAAAGGAAATATCTTTGAAAGAAAGCTTTCTTGCCCCGTTTTTTCAAAATCGCGCCTTAAAAAAATAGATGCCTCTGTATCTGCCTTTCTTTTCTCTCTCTCTCTGTTCTCTCTATATATGTATAAAATGCTGATTTCTATTGGCAGTTCACAATCTATCTGTGAGACTGAAAAAAAACAACATTTTTATTATGTTTTTAAAAAAACATTTTTATTAAAAAATTTTCTTTAATAAAAATGAAAAGTTTTAATAAATGTTTTTTAAAAGAAAAACTAATATAAATATTTATTTTTAAAACCAATGTATAACCGATTAATTTTTTCACAATCAATTTAAGTATGCACATTGTGTTGACTTCTTTAAGAAAAATGAGATTTATCTTTTATTCTTATTTATGTTCAAGAACAGTTGAGTTGGCATTAATCCGTTGACGTATCCCCCCCCCCACCAAATACATCATACATCTTACACTATTTTTTTACTTAATCGACTGACATTGAAACATTTACCGTAGCTTGCAATTGGTTTGAAGAAACCACTGAGGTAATACTCGGTGTCAGGGACGTCTTAATACTTCTTGAGGCCCTAGACCCCTACGCGAAAGTAAGCCCTGGGTACCAACACAAATGTAGGTCCTCTCTATGACCCATAAAAGGAGACAGTAAATAGAATGCATTGTCAAACACTCGTACAAACAATAACCCAAAGCAAATGAATGTGTATGACTTAAAATGGCGCAGACCAAATCGAGCGACTGCCACCTTGTTACTGTATGACTTATAATGGTGTATGGTGTTAGGCCTAGGCCTACATACATGGACTACGGTCATCACATGTAGCCAGTTGACATATCGTCCGAAATTCCCATTTTTTCGGATAATACAACCAAAAATAACATTTGACCGTTGAAATTATTCGAATCATGGAAGGGTCGAGACCCCTTCCCCTTGTGGTGAGACCCGGGCCCAGTTGACCCATGCCTTAACACAGTCCTGCTATACAAGGAATTGTGGACAGCACTGCTGCATCTCAACGCTGATTTGTAAGGATTTTTCCCTCAGTGATGAATTTGATTGCTTCCAAGTCATTAAGCTGGCCTTGATTTCTGGGATAATGTTGTGCATCCATCCTTATAGACTAGAAGAATTATAAAAAGAAACTAATTTTTTTTTGGTACTCTTTCTTTTCTCACTTTTCGGTAACTCAAAACATCATGGATCATGTGATAGCCCAGAGCACGAACAATGCGCAGCGTGAATATTTCTTCTACACTGTTATGCACCTATCCTCTAACATCGTGTCTTGCACTCTAGCAATGATGTTTCATTTGTTGTAGATATGGAGAAACGCCCACTTCGATCCTCATCCTCAACATTGTCTTCCCTTATTGAATATGCAACACCAGCAGCCAATTATTTGATGAAACGTCACTTCTTCACAATTCATGGTCTGTAGGCGCTCATGGATGATGTGCACACTATTCTCACGTGTTCATTCATACTGAATAATAGCATGTAATTCCATTGGGTGGCTACATTGTCAGTACACGTCTGCCTACCATCTTGGTTTGTACTCGAATAACCTTTGAAACGAGCCCAAATCCCTTCTACTCTGTGACCCAGCTAAAAGTGTGGAAAGAATTAAAGGATCATTCAACATGATAAATTCTAATTATTTTATTTATCACTATAATCGACCCAAACACAAATAACACTTTAAATAGGATAATTCAGTCAAGCAACAGAGAGAGAGACGAGATTCGCGTTTGGGGAGAATATGTTCAATAATGCGGCTCTTCTCTCCTTAATATAACTTTACACAGAGCTTAAGTATTTAATGTCCGCCTTACGACTTTAACACCCAAAACATCAACTTAACATAAGGTGACAGTACCTGAACTTATGCAGTCTTCTAGTCCATCCAACTTAACTTTAACACTTCGTTATTATCATTTACAAGGACTTAAAACCAATTCTGGTAATCTTCACCTTGTAACTATCTTGTCACCTCTTGTTAGATAAACTTCTGACTTTATCACTTTCTGTGTACCTATTCCCTTCACTTCTAATCCACTCACAATTCACTAACTCTTTAACTCGCGACGTAGGAATATATATAATAAACTTAATTTGCACATCACGTTTCCTTCTTTAGGAGAAAATTAGTAATTTTTGCTGGCCCAAAAGAATACACAAAAGGACTGTTAGTAGAAGGTTGCGTATAGATCCGTCACACCTCGGGCATGCCAATCTGTTTCTACTCTCTTCTTTGGCTTTTTCTGCATGCATCTTTCCTCCTGCGCTGACGCTACCTTCGTCTTTTTATCAGAAAAGGTAGTTTCTTATGGGTGATGGTTTGCTTCACTTATCCTTAAAAAAAGGACGAAACTCACTTTTGGAACGTTCCTTGAACTTCGGAGGACGTTTTAGGAAAGACGGGTATTTGCTGTGGTAATCCCATAAATTCTCTTTTAGATTAAGGTCTGGGATCAAGTTATTCTCTTCAAAACTTAAGCCATATTAAATTCATTAAAGGTCGTGCACGGTTCGATCTAACATTATCATCCATCAATAGAACCAATATACAAGGTTATTCGTACCAGACCGACCAACTTGCAGGATGTGTAAGGGGTACAAAAACGACTGGGAATCATGCAGGGTTGCGAATGCTGTAATTGTGACATATGGTACAAAGAAGCAGAGAAAAGAAAAGAAACAGAAAATGTTTTATAACAGGTGTTCGATATTATGACCAGAAGTCGTTTGGCAGGCCTGGTATGGCCAGAAGTTACTAAAAATAACTTCCAGCAGATTCGGTACTCGTGAAGCCTTCCGTTCAGCGTCATTTACCACAAGACTGCCGGGTGGAATCTTCCACAACCTAAGGAATTCCATTCAGCGCCATTGTTAGGCCTGGCAGGGGGCTTCTGGTCGTCTTGATAATTGTGACAAGTAGAGACATCAACTTCAATATAAGGAATTCAACAGCTTTAGGGTGGGTGGGTAGAGTATGCTCTCACTGTAACAAATCAAAGGAACAGGATGAATGAGCTGTGAAAAATGGACGAAAACATTTTGAGAAATAGGCTTTATCAGCGATGGAACAGTAATGTTTAAGATTCTTAAACTATATAGAAAAATACTTCCTGGTAATATAACTTAGTCCTTTTCAGTTATGCAACCATGACAACCGAATGGTCTTGTTCGCGAGATTGTGGCCGGAGTTATTTCAGTGGAGTTGTCAGTTGTATCCCTGATACCATTAAAAATTAGTTGATGCATGTTCGATCTGCCGAGGCTTGGAAGTCTTCACGTTGATGTGGTTTGGAGAGTAGGCTGCCAGTTCAGTGGTCGTTCGCATCGTTTGACCGTGTTTCAGAATTACGAGATGCCTTGCAACGGCCCTGGCGTTTAAAGTTTGACTTTAATCAAAACTAAATCAGACCTGTTCTATTACTTAAAAAAAACCCACTAAAACCGTTGTTCCAACATGTCTGAACTCCAGTGGCGTAACGTACATCCCCGCATTGCGGGGTCCCTGCATTCTATGGGAAGAATATCAAAGGCGGTTTGGGGCCCCAAACTTGTCTTTGCGGGAGAGGGGGGGGGCTAAGATTCTCCTTTACGCCAATGCTGAACTCTGTTAGAGAGAGTAAGAACCTGTTGGCATCGAAAAGTGAAAGGAATAAAAAAAAATTTAGATGCAAGACTTCGCTTTAATTTTTACCGTATGATCTCCCAATGTTGTAAATAATAGGTTTCATTGTTACTGGGACACAAAAGATTACTTAAAAAATAAGCAGTCGTGGAACTGTGGAAATTTTACAACAAATATAAAGTGGGAAAGGGTGAACAGCGATATTTCAATTCGAAAAACAAAACTGTGGTGAAAGGAACCAGATAAGGACTCTATAAAGAAAACTCTTGGAAACTGTAACTAGAAATGTAAATTCACCATTGAATGACCCTTCATTTCATACATTCCCTAAAAAATTTCCTTAGAATTTGCAGGTTTTTTTTAATACTTTGAATTCTATCTTTCAATTAAAGCATTCGTTAGGATTACACTTTCCACATTAGACTCTGTTAAAAAGGAAGCTATTACTAATATATTATTATTTATTAATTAAAAAAATGTATTATCATTTATTAATATAAAATATATATTTATAAAATATAATATAAATATTTATTATAATTACAGTAATTATTTTACTTTGTAAAATACAAAATAATTATATATATATATATAAAATATCATTCAATATTTAATAAATTTATTTAATTTTAAAAAATAATTACAGGAATTGGAAAAACAAAATTCATTGGGTGATATGAACCCTATCTATTCGCGTAGAAAGCAAGTTCGTTGTCAAGGGAGCGACTGCGTCGCTGGCAATGTTTAAAACTTAATTTCGAACATGAATTTCGAAGGCTATTTTCTCCGAATTGACTGACCATTCGGTGCTAATACATTGAGGGGTGAACACCCTAATGGAGTACTACTGTTACACCAAGTCTCGTCCCAAAATGAATTTCCTGGGTCGTGCCCTTCCCTTGTTAGTAGAAAGCAAAATTCGAAATGCTTTTGTCCGTTGAAATCATCTGGTTTCTATTTTCTTTGATATCGAAAAGACATATGTGACTGCATTTAGCTTTATGTGGGATACTTTCCAGTTGATGCGCTTATATTTTATCGACAATCTACTTGAATTTTAAATAATTTGCTAGCTATTATTTCTGTAAAAGATCAATTAGAGGGCACTCTTTTAATTTTTATTCAATTTAAAGGAGTACTTCAAGGAAGGGGGACTCTTATTTTTTTCCCCTTTAACTATCCATTTTATTTCATCTTCATCCCACTGCATAGATCTCACATTATGTTGACAGCTTTCAGATCTGTTGGGAAGGCTTGGATATGTGTTGGATTGAGAAGCAACTTAAAATTACCCTCCTCAAATTAGTCGAATGGTGTGACGCTAATTGGACATAGTATATCTCCTAGTAAGAGTTGCTGTGGGCATTTTTGCTGGATACGTGGTCTCTATCCCGATCCTGACATTCGCATTTGTAATACATATATTCCCGTTTACATACGATTCCTCGGAGTAATTTTCGAGTACAAGCTCACTTTTTTCCCTACATATTTTATATCTGCTGAATAAATGGAAAAATTTCTTCGATCTCGTAAAAGTATTTTCCCGACGGACAACTTCGTCGGTCGTTACAGGGAGGCTCGGCGTCAAATGGTCAAGAAGCCAAGCACGGGCGTTGAATAAATAAATTATAAATGGAAAGTTGTGATAGCGGTCGGTTCCTGCTTACATTCTGAACCCTCTTGTCTACCTGTAAACCCGGCTAGAGGTGTGGGAGAAACAGAATAATCCACAGACATGTTTTTCAATCTAATCAATATATTAATTCTAATTATTAATCAGACACAATACAATTCTAATTAATGTATATGATTTATAGTAGAGCGTGGAGGTGAGATTCTATAACACGGGGGATACTACTACAGACCCTCAACTGAATCTAAGACAACTTAAATACGCTCAATCTAAACTACGTCACACATTAATAAACTAGCTTCTACTTAATCAAACGCACAGTACCTGAACTTTTTATGCATCGGATCTTACACTGGAAACTTGCAGGTGATCTCTTCGGCTTGATCACTGTCTTTGGTTCCACGCTCTGTAATCTTTAACTAACAACTAATTCGCAGACTTTATGTTAATTCCTACTTGCACACTCCAACGTATCAACTTCAGCGTGTCAACAACTACGTGTCAACTCCTGAACTCGCGAAAACAGAATTTATATAATATACCTCATTTACATAATCACGTTTCCTTACTCGATGAAAGTTGGTTGAAATAAATATTTTCCTTACGAAGGGATTAGTAGAACCGCGTATATATCCGTCACAAAGTGTTTTCCAACAGGGTGCAGAAGTGTGTACGTGTGCTTAACTAATTAATTGTTGAATGATTTATAGTATATATTTGTAGAAATACTTAATTTTTTCCCTCTGTATTTATGTGATGTAAAGTATTTTTTATAAAAATAAAACTATTCATGAAGTTTTAGGGATTAGTCTTTCATAAATGCACATTTTTAGCACTTACTTTCCATAACATGCATTTTTCTTTTTCCCCCCATAGACTTGTGGCTGACAATAAACATGGTATTTGCCTTTCTACCATCCCTCCAGCATATTCTCCATGTAAAGATTGCTAGCATAATATGCAGAGTCCCTGAAGTCAAGGCATCCATTGTGGAATCCAGAAATAAGCTGCACTTTTCGCCCAGTCAGGAATGGACCGCCTTGATAAACAAGAAAATATCACTTTTGGGATTACCTTCATTGCTACAGAAGAGAATCGACCACTTGATACTTCCAATAAGCTTAACCATGATAGAATGGTTGTCCTACCACTTGTCAATTCTGGGCTTTGAAGATGACCTTCTGAACTGTCTTCATTGGAAATCAGATGGCACAATCGACGAACTCGAAACTGCAACGTCTTTGGTCCGGAATGAAAACATAAGAATTGACAGGCGCTTCAACCTCGCGTGCATTTACTGTCTGGAAAACGACATAAGGGAACTGTGGAAGAAATTGTATTGGGATCAACAGCACTACCTTTCGAGAAACGAACTGTTTTCTTTGACGCAAAGCTACTGGATTCCGTACTTGAGAGGAATACGAACAAATCGATACAATTTCTATTGCAGAAACACTGTGGCACTCAAGTACTTTCTGAAACGAGAAGAGGAACCTAGGAAACGATACAGGTGTCTAAAGCAGTTCATACTGCAAAGTGGTATGAAACCTAGCGTCGTTCGCTTCTGTCTTTTCAAAATGGCCCCGGAAGAACAAGAAAAAATATTCAAAAAATACCCTGCGGAAGTTCTTATGAGTTTCTTGGAGTGGCCGTTTCAGAATCTTTTCTTGGATGTGGCAGATCACTTGTGGTCGTACCTGCCCAAAGGTAGTTTTTTCAACATCATGCATTTCATCCACAAGAAAAGAATTATGAACGAGTGGCAGGATTTTGATTACGAAGATCTGCTTTTCGAATTTTGGCGGAGAAGCCCCTCTGATTTCAAGAATTACGTGAATGAGAATAACGAGTTTTTATCTTTACGAAATCCATTTTTCAGCAAACCCCCTTTTTCATCAAAAGCATTATCGCTCTGTGAATGAAATTATGCAATTTTAAAATGCTGTAATTGGGTGTAAATTACTGTTAATATGTGTATATAAAATGTTAACTAAAAAGGTTTTTTTTTAAAATTCCATTGTTTATAATCTGTTACCATCATACATTGTGTTAATATACTCGTATGCTCTGTTTATATTATTTTTTCAGTGAGCAAAAAATTGAATTGGAGAACTAAAGTTAGGATTTTAGTTGTCGTGGATATATGTCACTGCTGTATAATTTGTTGTTATCAAGATACTTAACATTTGTAGAATGGCACTTCCTTCATTAATCGTTGTAATTGCGAAGAAATTTACCAAAATTTCTTACATGAAATGATTAACTTCAAAGGAAAAAAATATTTACTCTTTGTAAAATTAACCCACAAAGAATGAATTTGTTATGAAAGAACTCAAATCATTGCTGGGTTTTTTTTATTGTATTCTTCTAGGAAAAAATTTAAATGCTGAATTCGAACAATATGCATATTCCTTCGATGTTATCATATTTGTGTGTTCGTGTTTGTTGGCATGATTCATATTCATGAAATCTTCATGGGATTTTCGCTTAAAATTATTCATACAATTGAATCATTATCTTTGATATTTTTAAAATGATGTCTTTATCTTGTACAATTCAAAATGTTTAAAATTCCGAATATCTTGATATTGCTTTAAGAATAAAATATAAGAATGACAATCTAAATTTTTCTACGAAAAAAATTACTGATAAAGTTCTAAAGAAACAATTACAATAACAACAAAAAGTTGGAGCTCTCATCAAAGTTTATACAATAGCAAAGAATTTTAATACCTATGGACTAAATCCATGATGGTCACATGATAAAGCCTCTCACGTGTTCTCCATTGAATTCGAAACTGACATTAGATTTGTTCTTGTAAAATGTAAGCACAATTTCAAATTTGATGATTGGGTAAAAATATTCAATTATTAAAATTTTTTTCAAAAGGTTTTTCAAAATAAAAAAAAAATTCCTTTTTTATACAAGTATTTTTGAATCCAATGTATTTTGCTTACATATGTTGAGACAAATATTATTCAATTCGTTGCCACGTAATGGCCGCTCAAGCCAAGTGAGTTAATAAACCAACAAAAATTTAATAAAATTATCGAACATTATAATTTGTAAAATAATTCAATTTTAAAATGAATTTTATAATTTTATATTTATGCATCTGTAATATGTAGCGGTACCATCTATATAAGCCAGTAACTACCTCCGCACCACGGTGATCATTTTGGTGTTGTGGATAAGTTACTCGGCTTCGGATCCAAAGGTACCTTGTTCTATTCTACCGTATAAGCGCGCCACTTCATTGGTGACCCTGGCTGAACTCAGAAAGACGCAACGTTCTGAACTGTCGTGGCGCCATCTACCTGCAAGCAAAGTCGTCAAAACTCACTTGACGCAGCAAAGTCGCCGCACCCACTCGGCGCAGCAAAGTCGTCTCACATATGACGCAATTAACAAAAGTCGTCTCACAGATGACGCAATCAGCAAAAGCCGTCACAACTCATGACGCAGCAGCAAAAACACGCTTGATTAAACAAATACATCGTTCGTTCGCCCTGCACCGACTCACTGGTGGGGTGTATGTAGCGGTACCATCTATATAAGCCAGTAACTACCTCCGCACCACGGTG
This sequence comes from Trichonephila clavata, assembly GCA_019973975.1. Lineage (NCBI taxonomy): Eukaryota > Metazoa > Arthropoda > Arachnida > Araneae > Nephilidae > Trichonephila > Trichonephila clavata. Next base: position 253,598 of record BMAO01030063.1, read on the forward strand.
ATCATTTTGGTGTAGTGGATAAGTTACTCGGCTTCGGATCCAAAGGTACCTGGTTCTATTCTACCGTATAAGCGCGCCACTTCAAATATTAGGAATTTGTATTTTATGTAAACTAATATTTATACTGTGTGTTTATATTGTAAATCTGGAAGTAATTTCCTTGTAACGTTCTTCAGTTTACCGGATTGGCAACAGTCCGTATTTTGGCATCAGACTAGTAGCAATGTTTTGATGTGAGCGTAGCTAAGCGTAATGGAATAAAAAATTATTCTTCGAATTCTTTACAGAAAATTTCTATACTTTAACGTTATAGAACGAAGCGTTCTATAACACATATGTTCGTTATTATTGTTGACAAATATATGCTTTTTAAAAGAAAGTTTCTGCAAAAAGCAAAAGTTGGCAACAGCAAAGCACGTGAACTGATTGGATGGGAACACGTGATTGCAGTTATTATGTGACTATGACGCGCATGAATTTAGCCCTATGAATTTTTTGACTTGGGTAATGAAAAATAACACATGATTTAATTTTTATAACGCTGTTTATCACTTGGTAAAATGAAATTAAATGGTTTAATAAATGAGTCTAGAACAAATTTGTGACTTGAAGAATTCATATCGTCAGCGAAGAAATGTTATCTCGTATTTTCAGTTTTATGTGAAACAGTTAGAAACAGCAGAAATCTTTTTCACCACCCCAAAATGCCCTGACTCAATCTGAGGATATTGGTTTCCGCAATTATTTAAACCGATGCAGAAGTTAAATTTTCTTTCCGATTGATTTCAAAATTGATTATAGAAATAACTGTTTGGGACACAATACTTATGCTGTTTCACCTTTTTTAGATATCTGTTCAATAGCATACACAGACCTGTTTTTTGGCGGGTTAACATTCTAAAATAAACACGTAGACAAGAAAACGACGATGGATAATCCATGGCAGTGGTCCCCAACCCCCGAGAAACAGTAAATCGTTTCTATTTTATTTACTGTGTTGTATTTCTGTCGGGTTTGTGCGACTTTCTATGGAAATTACTTTATATTTACTTTTTGGTGCAACTGTATTTTGTTCTGAAGGTATATTTAAATACAATTATATTTTAAAATTATTTAATCAAAATAACCTAAAATTCAAACAATCAACGTCTCACTCTCAGCGGGCCGTGGTAAAGTTATCAAACGTTGACCAGTCTGCGACGATAAAAATGTTAGGGAGCCCTGATGCATGGTAAAAACTAAAAATCCGTTAGTCTGTAGGTGGTTTTAATGATACTTATGTACTATCGCAACCGAATTAGCGACATTATATGAAACGAAGTACAGGGTTTCCAATTCAGCAAGTTAAACACATGAGATGTTGGGGCTGCCAACATGGCGAGTTATCCTGCCCGTTGGCATTGTTGTTGTTGTTGTTGTGTAATTCCCGAAGGAAAGAAAGTTGCCGGAGCCTGTGAGACACAGGTTGGATTTCTTAACGATAGATGGCGACACCACCTATCCCCACTTCCACAATTTAGGCACGGAACTGGAGGGGAGGGAAATATTCTCCAGCCTCCTGCACTCGTGATTTCTGCTACGACCACCCACAAGACATTCAGGCCCACTGATTTAACGAACACGTACTCCAAGTGTGCTCGGAGTGTATTTGGTGGCATCGGGCATCGAACCCAGGCCCTCCAGTCCGATGCTCTAACCACTAAGCTCCCCACGGCCCCATTGTTGTGATAGTACGTTAATTATTGGTTTAACTCGCCACTGTATCTGCTTGAATGGCCTAACCAGAATAATTTGGTAGTCCACATTTCTTTTAATGTACTGCAATATAATGGTTTAAAAAAAAATTGGATACAAGATATACTGAGAATAAATGGAAATCCCATTTCTTTGCCTTTCTTGGCTATTAGTGAACAATCCAAAACCACTAGTTAAAGATTTTTAAAAAAAATTAGCTTGTGTTATTGGTGGTTTCAAGGAAGACGTTGCTGAAAATTTATTTTGCAACTTATGGATATGAGATACCCTCCAGGGACATCTTAAGGGCCAACTAAGCCACGTAAAGTTCAGGAACTCGCCTCATTCAGATCATAATCCGAATAATTTTAAAGGTTAAATATATTTCCGGACATATTGTCCGAAAAATTGGGAATTTTGAGCTAATTACCAACTATTAACAGTGGCAAGACTGCATTAGTATGTGATGACCGTCTTCCATGTCTAGGCCTACATTTACCACCACACACCCTCATTTAGTCGGTCACCTAAGTTTGCGGAACGGGTTCACCGTTTATACAAGTATTTGACAACATATGCTGTATTCTGTCTACTTTTTGGTATCCGACTACCCTAAAATTGTGAATTTTTCCAAAAAATTGACACATTTTCTTATGATTAAAATTTATAGGCCATTTTATTAGCTTTATAAAAATACCAAGTTTTTTATTTTTCGTTCACTAGAACCAAAATTACAAGTGTTTTAGTGAAAGCAGATGCCATTACTTTAATCAAGTTGCCATACTTTAAAACGCGTTTGACTCGAAATGTATTTTTTTGAAAATGCTCAAACGGGGACAACGATTGCTCAAAACGCTTTGAAAATAATTAACCGAAATTTTTCGTGTATGTTCTGTATAATAGTAAAAGTGTTTTAACCTTCAGATTTATCAATCCCTGTTTTATTACAAAATTTACAGTCCCTTGTGTGAATATAATCACTGTTTTTTTTTTTAAACAATTTCATATAATAACTAAGATAAAGTGCTACAGTTTTTTTAAAAATCAAAATATCTCTTATCCTGAAGGTCCTTTCAAAAATAAATAACATAGCAACACATTAGAATTGAAAATTTGTTCATAAACTTTTAATACAGAATAGGCCTAGTTTATGTTATTTTTTTGTAAATTTTCACCAATTTTTTCCCATTTTTGAGTAATAATAATTTCTTTTTATCTTCTTAATTTCAGCATATTTTTTTAGATGAACTAAACAAATATAAAAACCACAAAAAATCCAGATATCTCCATTTTTTTTTAAAGAAAAAAGTTGTCGCAAGTAGTTGGATACCTTAAGGGTCAGACAGATAAGTAAGGCCGTATCAGTCTTATCAATGATATGGGGTACAACATATGTAAGAAAAAAATCGTATCATATTAAAGGGCCCCCCAGCAAGGACGTCCAAGAAGTTTTGATGCAAGGCCCTCTTAGGACAAGCTATGCCATTGCAGATACGGTCTACTTTTTCACAGGGCCTTAAGAAGTCTTAAGACATCCCTGATCTCCTCCCCATCCGCCACATTATTTTAATTTAAAATTAAAAGAAAAAATATCTGACATATATAGTACTAATAGATGTAATATTAACAAAAAGGAGATTTTGGAAAACTTTTAGCTGCTAATATCGGACTTTTAATTTCCTCTTGTGGTAACTTGTGCTATATCAATTTTTTATACATCTTCTTTACATTCAGATGGGACATGTTTTATTATTCATCTTGCACTTTTAAAGCGAACACTGCAGTAAGCTGCGTATGAAGCCGAACCTTCTGTGAAGTTTCAGTATTCAAAATACATGTTTCTGTTCTTTGTTTACGCAAAATAAATGTATTTAATATTTAATATGCTTCTGTGTGGATAAATGTGTTATCATTTTATTGTTGTAGATATACTTGTATTGTTGTATTTGTTTATTCAATAAAAAATGGTTGCAATTTTCTGATATTATTTGTTGTTGTTGTTGTTACATAGGGCTTTATTGGAGGGATCAATCCAAACAAATAAGACAGCTCAGAGTATCACACAAGAACAATTATAAATGATAGAAAAAGAACACACATTTAAAGTAAACAGAACTAATTAACGGGAACAAAAGTAAAAGGTTGACGTGGTGCGTACTATCCGGAGAACAGAACACGACACCTTTGGATCCGAAACCGAGTAACTTAACCACTGCACCAAAATGATCACCAAGGTGCGGAGGTTGTTACTGGCTTATATCACTCCCCTACCAGTGAGTTGATTAGGCGAACGAATGAAATAGACGTAAAAGGGAGCTGTGAATATTTTTTTGTCACGTTGATGAGTTGCGTCACGTTTATCTGACGATTTTTTTATTGCTCTTCTTTTTGCGGGTAGATGGCGCTACGACAAATCAGTTTAGGTTTCGCTTCTTGGTTAAGCTAGGGTCACTAAATGACGTGGTGCGTACTATCCGGAGGACAGAACCCGATACCTATAGATCCGAAACCGAGTAACTTAACCACTATACCAAAATGATCACCATAGTGTGGAGGTTGTTACTAGCTTATATCACTACAAGGTTAAAAATTTAAACAAGAAAAGGAACATAACTTTACAAGGAGTTCATGAAAATTCTGGCATTCCAGTATAGTTGGCTTATCTCACCACGTTTTTGAGACTCTTTATCTAATTCTGGGCATATAAGATGATCTACATTCATGATGCCCGAATTACAAATCTGGCATATACTAGATGGAAGGATTCCTCTTTACGAGGTATTTGACTAAATTTTTTTCATGTGTCTTATATGTTAAGGCCTTATCGCACATATGCATACGTGGAACAACCGTTTAGGGCAATTTTTCAAGAAGCTGTGAGGGTGAAGAGGGTTGCCGTAAACAAAATGACTCGCTCTGATGTCAGCCGCGCCTTAACTTCACATTGAAAAATTACTCGCCGATTTTTCTGCTTCGGAAAACGAGCATTTAATATTTTATTCCGCTCGCGCTTATGTTGACGGTCGTAAACAGAAATGGAACACCATGCTGTTTAAAATATTATACGCCATTTCTAATGCGTCTGACGGAGCCGAAGCTGCCATCTTTACCTCTATCTTGTTTATGACGTAGGTAGCCGAAGAACAAATTGCAGCCATTGGCTGCAATTTGAAGCAATTTTTATTTGAAGCAATTTTTTCAACTCATTGGGAAAAAGTTGTTTGGAGCCGTTCCTGTAGAAATTGGTCGAAATCGTTGCTTTCACGGAAAATTGCTCCAAATACGTATACGTGTGATAAAGCTTTTAGCCTATTGATTTTGCTGCTTGGTCAGTTTTAAGAGTATCCGCTAATTTCTCAAAAATATATTTTATAAGTGACTCAGGAGGAAGTGGTTTGTTGTCTTGTGGCTCAAGTGTTCCTCTTTTGACTGGTTAGTTAGTCTTTTCGTTACCCATATGTAAAGGGTTCCATTGAAAAAAGATTGTTTTGTTTGAAATTGTAAAAAATATTTGTTTGCTTACAATTTAGAAGGTAGTGTACAATGCAGTGATGGTTTAATAGGCTCTTTTTTTTAAATTGGTTTAAAGCTTACTTGTGAAAAATAATATCAATTTTTAAAAACTCAGCAATAAAAAAATATTTATTAATGGAAACCACATGTATTTATATAGATAGCTCTTAGAAAATTATTTTCGTTTATCGAAAAATACCCTGCAAAATTTTAAATATGAAGATAGCCCTAGTGAAGAAAAAGGAAATATATCAGTAGAAAGATGCACAGAATGAGTCACACATTTAATTATTAAATTGCAATACACAAACTGATGCAGAGAATTTTTTGAAATTATAAATAATTCTGATTTCAGATAAATTACAAGAATAAAAGGAACTAGTTTGATATCACGGGGCAAGGCGCCAAACGCTGCTTGGCGCGATAAAGAATCACGCCAAGCAGCGCATGCGGTTGGAATGAAATTCAAGATGGCGGCCTAGCGGTAGGACTCGTCAGGAAAATAATTTTTAAGAACTGTTTTGAAAAACATTAAAATCGATTTCAAATGAAGAATTTAGGAATAGATTGAGACAAACCAATATCAATAAATAATTAATATCAATATTATAAAAAAATCAGATTTACTAATAGTAATATTATGCAGAATACAATAATCTTGTAATATAATGTTATAGAAATTAATTATATATAATATTGATATAATACTAAATAGTAATAATTATTAGATATTCATATGGTATTACTTTTTATTATTTTATATAAAAAATCACGTAATATAGTTTAATAGATTTTATAAAAAAGAATAATCCTATCATCTATATATATATAAAAATGTTATGTTGGTTTGTGTACGCTTCCATAACTCAAAAAGTTCTGCATGGATTTATCTGAAATTTTGACACAACGTTGCATTTGACCCCGGTCAGGTTCTTATGTACTTTTTATTTTGAAATGCACTCTAAATTTTTTTTAATTTAATTTTTAAGTAATTTTTTTTGGTGTTATGTTAATGTTATTTTTTTAATCAGTTTTGGGTTATTTTTAATTTCTCTATGTTTATTACTATTTTATAAACTGCATGAACCTATTTATGTATTTTTGCATTAATTTATTATTTAAATTACTTCTTTTTTTTTTGTGATTTGCATTTAATTAATTTTTGCTTATGATTTTTTCTTACATATTTTTGGGATTTTTATCTGATTTTTGTTTATGATTATTTCTTATTTATTTTTGTGATTTGCATTTAATTAATTTTTGCTTGTGATTGTTTCTTACATATTTTTGGGATTTTTATCTGATTTTTGTTTATGATTATTTCTTATATATTTTGGGGATTTCATCTGATATATATTAATGATTATTTCTTATATATTTTGTGATTATCAATGTGTTTCATTGTCTGATTGAATCTTTAAATAATTTGAAATCAACCAGTTTTTCCTCATGTTTTAAAACTCAAATTAATTTTAAGAGTTCTCAGGCCTCCATTTCTGTAATTAAACCAGACTATCCATTAAGAAAATTATGCCTAATATAAGATTCACAATTGACTGGATGGACCAGCTCTCTTTTTTCCATTTAACCAGACTGAGCCACAGCAACGCGTGGCAGGGTACAGATAGTAATATAATAAGAATCGTACAGATATTAGAATACTCATTTAACATAATTATAAAAAACAACAAAAGGAACAGCTAAAATAATAAATGTAAATAAATAACGTAATAATAATAAATAAATAACATAATACTTAGAAGTATGTAAAATAATAATTATAAATAAATAACACATGTAATAATATTTATAAAATAACAAATTTTACCAATAACGTATATTCTATGATTATTACACATTCTAATTATTGTATTTTTATATTAATAAAATAATTACATAATATACATTAAAATTGATAATGAATAGCAACTAAAAAGTACTGAAAGCTTGCTATGTGCCAAAAACTACAAATTTCTTCAACGAATTTCATCGAACAAGAAACAAAGAAAAAAAAAACATTTTTAAAAAGTAAAATAAATTGAAAATAAACGATTCATAGAAATAATTAAAAATATAACACTCATTCTTTTAAAAAAAATATCCTAGTTCTCACCAATGATATTAGAAATATCCATAGTCGAAAATAGCATTAAATTAAACAGAAGACTGAAATATATTTCGATTCCGGATTGCAATGAAAATGGTTAAATTGTAAAAGAAATCGAAATAAAATCGTCTGAAATTGATAGGATTACGGAGGAACAGAACCAATAAAAATTATTTCTAATATACGTTATCTCCATGGCAACCACATCGCCAGACGATAAAAATATCAAGGTAACCATATTGTAATGTTATCGCCCATCTTGGCGAACATAAACAACAAACTGGCGTGATGCCCCGTGATATCAAACTAGCAGGGAACAAAAAATTTTGTTGTTTTGCAAAATTATATAATTATTCAAAATAAAGCTTATATAATTATTAAATATATTACAAAATTTTAAGCATTTACTTTCTTTACAAATATTAATTGATTTTTTGAACAAATATCAAAATTGAGATATAATTCAGAGATAAAGCAAATATTAAATATGTATACGGCACTATTTTCAAATGAATCAATTTTTGCAGTATCAAAAGAAAATTAAAAACCTAACTATTATCTCAATTTCAAAACTTATATTTTTTATAATGTGCTATCTAACTAGAAATAAAAAAATAATCTAGAAACAATCATATCCAGATAAATCAGTTAATTACTTCCTTTATAACAAATTGTAATTGTTATTTAAATCTTTCAGTCTCATTGCCATTCTGCAGGATTTGCTTAGAAATATTAATTCTCTAAGTTTGTGTTCCAGATTTTTTTATAACAAAAATTATATTAAGTATTTAATGAAATTTTGTAAGCCATTTTGTATAAATCAAACTTCTCTTAGTTCAGTTTCCTCTCTTGAGAATGAAACTAATATTCTTATATATTAATAACCTACCTATATTAGACTTTGTATTGTTTTTATACTGAAATAGAAACTATGGTTTTAGTCGCACACACACGCAAGTTTGTTACGTTTACTATAGATCGGTTATATTTTGAGTTGAAATATAGTTTGTACAATTTGTTTTTTTTTTCGCATTTTGTTTTTATTATTAAAAATATTAACTAAAAATGTTATGTCCTATTTTATATATTTATCGTTTCATATCATATGATCATGTATTTATCGTTTCATATCATATGTTCAATTTTTAGAATTCTCCTCTAGTGAGAATCATTTGTTTGCTGTGATAATTTCATTTGAAAGTTTTCAACCAACTTGTTAGATCAGGCCGAAGAGGATTTAGCATCTCAGGAACATGTCCTAAAACCTCAATTTTATTTTTTTCTGCTAAAAATATGATTAATGTGAAAAATGTGGTAATTAAATACAGTAAATCAAAACATGACCTACTTAAATGTGGTATTGTATTTAAAAACATAGAGGATATGTATTTTCCTTCTCTTGAGTCTTTTTGTGAGGGATCTTATTTTTTTCCTGGAACTGAGGCCTTCCTTTTATTACCCCCTCCCTCCCCTCCTGTAAGTTAGCAGTTGCAGGGCAAGTGATTTTCAAAAGAGAATTTTTTTTCAGAATATTTTATGTAGCAATGCTTTTGTTTTCTGAGTAAAACATTTAATAGAATTCAATGTTTCAAAATTAACATTAAATTTTATTAATTCTTGCTGAATTTAGTGTTACATCCAACGTATAATTTATGTACAAATTTATATTGGAATGCTAAGAACTCTTATGCAATATACTAAAAGCTGGTTTTGTGTGTGTGAGTGCATTCACAGAATTTAGCTGTTTCGTGAATTTAAATCTTAGATTATATGAATGACATTGTTTTATGTTTAATCAATTTGTACACTTATTTTTACATGAGTTGTCCACATAAGTAAAAAATTGGTTATAACTTATCATTTTTACACAAAGTTTAATGCTGCAAGAAATTTAAAGCAAAATTATTTAATATTTTCTACTCCATTAATTATTTAGAAATTTCCTAATGAACTTGAAAGTATTAATTCCAATCTAAAACGAACAAAGTTCTAACATTTTCTCAGACTAAATTAAAAACTTACTATTATTATTTATTGAATTTACCTATTAAAATGAAAATAATCTGTAAATTTTCCAACACTATATATTCATCAACATATATTTTATTGAAAAAGTTAAACATTAATATAAAAATAGTAACTGTATTATAACACAACATATAGAAAAATCAGTTTTTAACAATGACTGTATATCAACAATTAACAAGATTGAAGTGATGGAACTATATATTGTTTTACAAAATTTGAACATAAAATTTTATTTATAAAATATAGTGCTATAAATATATCAGAAAACCAACAAGCTGGAATACAAATGAGAATAGATGTCAAAATGAATATAAAAACATGTATAAATATGTAAACATTTTATTCATATAAAAATCAAATATATTTATAAAAAGTTTAGTGTTAAATCTAAATACATAACCCACCTCAGAAGTAAAAAACAACAAATTCTTCTTACTAATTTCATAACTCCTGCTAATGTATGACTCAGAGCATTGAGAACAAAATGAATTTATATAAATGTATTTAATGTGTGTGTATGCATGAATTATGTATAAAACAATTTTTTTGTTCCAAGTGAAAAATGCTTTTTTTTAAAAAAAATTATGCACACTCAAGCAAAATTTTCACAAATTTGTATAATATTAATATAAACCAAAAAGACTAAGTTAAATATAAAATTTAAATTATAAAACAAAACTGAATTAGCAAATTTCGAATTTTCTAAAAATAATAAAAATATGAGAAAGAATCTGATAAACAAGATAGTTAATTTTTTTAAAAAAATTTAGTTACTTTTAGAAAGTTATTCAAACAATTTTATTTGAATTAAAGTAACTACTTTGAATAGTAATTATGTCTCATTCTGTATAAATTACAGTACAACAAATCTAAATATTTCATAAAAAATGGTGATATAATCATTTAAAATAAGAAAAATAATTAATGTCAGCATGCTGCAGCTTGTAAAATTAGGTTAGTTAGTTCAAGTATTTCAAGAGCCTGATTGTGTTAAACATATGTTGAAAAAAAAAATTACAAAATTTTGATGTAGGTCTTTAATATTTGTGAATGATATAAATATATCATTTCAATATAAAGCTTAAATACAAAATATCTGACTAAAATTTAAAAAATATTCAATTATTTTTTTAAATACAAAAATTTAAATACTTAAAAAATTAACTTATTTAACATTTGCATATAAAGAGCACCTAAAATATTACATAAATGATTAGATAATTCACAACTATATGAAAAATCTGTGCTTAGTCATTTCCTTATAGAAAAATAAATTTCCTAGCCTAGAAATATATATATATCTATAATATAAAAATGAATCGCAAAATGTGTTGGTAAGCGCATAACTCAACAACGCCTGGACCAATTTGGCCAAATTTTTTTTTAAAATGTTCGTTGAAGTTCAAGGATGGTTTTTACGGCGAGAAAAATTATAATAATTGCTGGAAAAACCCTAAAAATAGCCCTTTTCTTTTTCCCATACAAACGTTTTGTAACTAAAACGTAGTCAATTTGAGCTTTATTGCTATGGTATAAAGTTCATATTAAATTACAAGCACTCACTGTTGTCTAAGCAATGTAGGTGTGTTCCTAACGTCAAAGATCATATCTATCAAAACAATGTGCGTGTGTGCGTTGGAGCACAGAATACATAGTTGGAGGAGTTTAATGTCGCGTTCCGAAACTCGCGTTTCTTTTGTATTAGTTTCGGCACGCGAGATAAAATGCATCAGTTTCCACGTCATTACATCAGTCAAACAAAAATCGCGTTACCAACAGTTTTTTATTATTTTTAATATCCAAATTTTAAATAAATAAAACAATTCGTACGGCTTAAAGGATTTGACTTCAAGTCATATTAAATTTAAAAAAAAAAAAAAAATGTCTGTTACTTAATCGACTGAGTTTGCTTTTGTCAACTGATACACGAAACAAATTCGTATATCGTGTTTTGTGCAGAGTGATTAGTTAGTTAGTGTTTGTTTAGTTCGTGTTTAGTGAAAAAATAATTTATATTTGATATGCCTCCTATAAGACGAAGCAATTTAGGTAGAAGAACCAGAAATGCTACAAACCAAGCTAATTACCGATCTAATCGTACTGCACAAGAACGTGACGACGGAAATGAACGTGAAAGAATTCGGATATCACAAACGCGTGAAGCGCGAGCGCGACATTCAACTAATAATCGCGCAAGTTTGAATCGAGCTGCTTTCAGTTACGATGTGTCAATTGACTACAGTAACTACCAATGTGTTGTTATTGGTTCTATGAACTCGGTTTGCTCACACTGTAAGGCATTAAAATACAAAAACGAAGCCAATGGACTGTGTTGCGCAAATGGTAAAGTGAAATTGATACCATTGGATCCACCTCCAGAACCATTGTACTCATTGGTTTCAGGAATAGGAACAGATTCTATACGCTTTTTGACACATATCCAACAATATAACAATTGCTTTCAAATGACTTCATTTGGGCAACAAATGTAGTTCGGGAAAATTTTATGCCAACTTTCAAGGTATGTATTATAGCAGTTACTCATAATTATTTTAGCGAACAAAATTTTCTGTCACCAAAGTTAAGATGTGTCACTAATCTTCAATTTCTTAATCATTACGAAATATATCACTTAGTCATCATATTATATGGTGATTCAGTTTCAGTGACACTTTTATTATATTTTATATTTGATAGATATTAGTTAAAACTAAATATATACTTTTTAAGATCAAATATTACTCAAGTTTGATCACTGACAATCCATTAATTTATACCCCACCATAATATTTTTTTTTTAATTTACAGATACAAGGGCAAATATATCACAGAGCAGGTTCACTGTTACCAGTGTCAGATAGCGACAACAAATTCCTGCAAATTTATTTTATGGGCAATTCACCACAAGAAATTGATCTGCGTTGTGCACATAACAATTTAGTAAAGAGGTCTATTGTAGAACAATTACAAACTTTATTTCATCAACACAATCAATTGATTATATTGTTTAAAACTGCACTGGATCTGATGCCATCCGATAATCACAAAATTGTAATCAGAGCTGATAAAACACCTGCAGGTCAACATACAAGACGTTTTAATGTACCAACTATTGATGAAGTTGCTATCGTTGTAGTTGGAGAAAACTTGGAATCCCGTGATATTGTTTTACATCGTCGGAATGATCAATTACAACGTATAAAGGAAACACACCGCTCATATGATGCACTGCAATATCCCATTATATTTTGGCAAGGTGAAGATGGCTACGATTTCTCAATAAAAATGATAAATCCCATTACAGGTAACTAAAATATTAGTTTAGCTATGGCGATAATATCTCAGTCACTATATTATGTATTTTAATTTTATATTTGAATGTTATTAAAACAAAATCTATTTACAGGTTCTGAAACCAACAAAAAAGTCAGTTCAATGAACTATTATTCATACCGCCTAATGATTCGGGAAAATGAAGATAATCACATATTAAAATGTCGGCGATTATATCAAACTAGCTGTTACCCGCCCGCTTCGCTGGGTATTTCCTGATGTTTTATAAATTTTTACTGCTTATATATATGTATAAATTATTGATATCTAAGTCCTAGCATTAAGAATTCGATTGAATTGAAAAATATACTTATACCTGTAACTGTCACCTGTTGATAAAAAAAAAAGGGCAGAACCCATCTAATTTGTATTTTCTAAAAATCTCTAAAATTGAAGCATAGAATGATGTTTGCTCTTTCGTAACTCAAAAACTAAGTGGATTCCCGCAAAACCAATTTTCGGTGGATTACGAATTGAACATGCAAGCCAAATTTCAAGTCTAAATCTAACAGAAAAAAGCAAAAGTTTTACTATAAATATCCCCGTAATCCCGTTGAGAGCCGTTTTCCAAAATTACCGCTCTTAGCGGATTTCAATTCAACAAAAGAAAAATGCAAACCAAATTTCATTATTATACTCCTTATAGCTCGAAAAAAGTAATTTTTTTTTGTCAATACGTCGATTTGCTTAAAATACATTCTTAGTGGATCCCTATTCAACAAAAGAAACATGCTTAACAAATTTCAAGTATTTGGGTCTAACAATTAAAAACAGGAATTTTTTTCTGTAACTCCTCTTGACCCCTCGCAACCCTCCTTGGGGGTCAATTTTCATTTTACTTTTTGTTAGAGGAACTCTATTTCATGAAAGGAACATGCCTACCAATTTTCAAGCAGGATGATCAAGTAGTTTAAAAATGGAAATATTTATCGATTACGCCTCTTAATCTCCCGAAATTAAACTTGGTAGTTGATATTCGCGAAACCCATTTTGTAGCGGTTCTCTACTTTACGAAAGGAATCTGCTTATCAAATTTCAACACTGTACGTCTAACAGTTTAAAAATGGGGATAATTGTCTATAACGCCACTTGAGCCCCCGCAACGCCACTTCTGGGTCTGTTTTCACAAAACCCATTTTGTAGGGGAATTGCACTCTATGAAAGGAATCTGCTTAGCAAAATTTGAAGACTGTGCGTCCAATTAATTAAAAATGCAAAAAAATTATCAATAACGCCCCTTGAATCCCCGCAACACCACCTAGGGGTCGATTTTCACAAAACACATTTTGCAGTGTATTTCTATCCTATCAGAGGAATCTGCTAACCAAATTTCAAGACTGTGAGTCTAATAGTTTAAAAAAAGAAATAATTATTTATATCTGCCCTTAACCCCCCTTATCCCCCAACACCCCTTGGGGGTCAATTTTCTCCAAACCCGTTTTGTAGCGGATATTTACTCCATGAAAGAAACATTCCTACCAATTTTCAAGCAGGTAGGTCAAATAGTTTAAAAACGAAAATATTTATCTCTTACGCCACTTATTCCCCTGCAACGCCACTTAGAGGCCTGTTTTCACAAAACCTTCTTATAGCTGATCTCTACTCTATGAAAGAAATCTCTTTATCAAATATAAAGACTGTGCGTCTAATAGTTTAAAAATGGAAATAATTATCTATAACGCCCCTTAAGTCCCCTCAACGCCACTTGGGGGCAATTTTCACGAAACCCATTTTTAGCGTATCTCTACCCTATGAGAGGAATCTGCTTACTAAGTTTCAAGACTGTACGTCTAATAACTTAAAAATAGGAATTTTATAACTCCCCTTAAACCCCCCGCCCCCGCAACACCCCTTGGGGGTCAATTTTCCCAAAACCCATTTTGTAGCGGATATTTACTCCAGGAAAGAAACTTACCTACCAATTTTCAAGCAGGTAGGTGAAGTAGTTTAAAAACGGATATATTTATCTATTACGCCCCTTAATCCCCCGCAACGCCACTTAGAAGTCTGTTTTCACAAAACCCGTTTTGTAACTGATCACTATTCTACAAAAGGAATCTATATATCAAATTTAAAGACAGTGCGTCAAATAGTTTAAAAATGGAAATAATTATCTATAACGCCCCCTAAGCCCCTGCAACGCCACTTGGGGGTCGATTTTCAGCAAACTCATTTTGTAGCGGATCTCTACTCTCTGAAAGGAATCCGCTTACCCAATTTCAAGATTGTACATCAAGTAGTTTAAACATGGAAACAATTATTATTAAAGCCCTTAACCCCCCGTAACGCCCCTTGCGTTTCGAATTTCGGAAAATCCTTTCTTAGCTGATGTCTACTCTATCAAAGGAATATGTCAACCAAATTTCAAGTCTGTAGGTTGAATAGTTCCAGAGATTTCGTGATTAGTCAGTCAGTCAGTTAGTCAGTGAGTGAGTCGCTTTTCTCCTT
>BMAO01030064.1:0-21320 GCA_019973975.1 Trichonephila clavata
TGCTGACTTAATGTCCAGAAGTACAGAAATTGCAAACATAAGATATCAACTTTTAAAAATGGTTTCGTGACATGGTATTTTTTTACCAAAGTCTTCTATATCTGACAGTAGTTATGTTCAGAGGTTTTCAAATCATAACCAATTATAAGCAAAATTCTTAGAAAATCCCGCGCTTCGTTAGCTATGATCAAGAAAACGTGTTGGTGTGGTATAGTTTCTTTTACAATGTAACCTTAAACTTTGCTGTAATCTAGGTCGAAACTCCCCGTGCTAACTTCCAGAAAGCTGCTCGGGAATGTTTATAAGAGGTGCCATCCAATGAAAACCGATATAACGAACACAACAGCGTTATTACAAAATGCGACAGCGACAACAAAATGGTTTTGATACACTATTAGATGTCCTTATGAATCGGTATACATTATGTTTCGGTTGTTTTATGCATGTTCTGTGTGCATGTTACACAATCAAACGAACCTGAAAATTTAGTTATTTGCATTGCCTAACCAGATGTAACAATCCTGTAAATTTAAATATTTCCGATCAAATCTTTTCACGTATAATTTATTTTTCTTAGAATGAATAAAGGATGTAATTCGTTCCCAATTATATTGCAATTATCTTTTAATCATTTCAGTAGAATGAAGAGATCTGTAAGATATATAGAAATGTTCTTGGGCGTGATAATGAATGAAATTCTTTTTATTTTTAAGACATCAACAATTTTTAATATAGATTATAGTAAGATTATCTCTTAAAATAAAATTATGCTAAATACGGAATAAAAATTTACAAAATTTAATTACGTTAATCATATAGTTAATTTTGTTAAAAAATTAAAAGATGTTCCTACTATAATTTATTAAAATGTTAAATAATATATTATAATATAAAATAAAACGAAAAATCAGAGAATTAATACCATAGTAAAGTTTATAATCTTTATTTTATCCGTTTTCTTCTATAATCTAACAAAATTTAAATTTAATAACGTGTTTTTATTAGGATTAAAGTATAAGCCTAAGTATATATTACAACACCAATCATTTTTCTTTTCTTTATTACTTTATAAATGGAAATAAAGTTAGGTTCCAAATATTGCGAAATAATCATTGGCCTAAGATATAGCCTATTAGATTTATTTTTAAAGATAATTTAATTTATTTATAATTACATGTCTTACTAAGAACATTAAATATTATTTTTTTTTAATTGTAGATTATATATATGTGGAAGAAAACCTTAAACACTACAAAATATGCATTAATTAACAAGAAAGAAATCGTTGAGAAAACATCACCTTTTATTGTTTTTTTCCCCTAAAAAATAAAAATACATGGAGAGGCATAGTATCAACATTTCATTAAAATACCGGGGTACTTATTTTTATGCCATTGTTATTTGTCTTTTTATCTGAATACCTTAATTTATAGCTAATTGTTTACTTTACTGTATAAGCTTTCTTTGTTCATGGAAAACATTCTTGTGAAGATTCGGATGTATTTCAATATTTGCTTCAATAAATATATAAAAATATTACAATAGCATACAAGAGAAAATTCTTATAATAAAAAGTCGAAGATTAATTACGCTTATACTCATCAATGCTTCGTTTCTGAAACATTCCTTACAAGTAAAAAAGAAAAAAAGTGTTAAAAAAGGAAATTTATTTATCAGATAACAGAATGTTACATAATAAAGGAAATTCAAATTGGTATCTGTATACATAATAAGTATCCTAAGGTACTGAGTCACTTCTGCTTTATCATTCCCTTTAATTAGAATTAATATTTGCTTTCTTGCGAATCCTTTATCAGTGAAATTTTTCGGAAGGTATCTTTAAGAATATTTTTCACAATTTCCTAAAGCGAAGATTTTTATTTATACATTTTTTTTAATTAAGAGGGAAAAAATGAGAATGTTTTATGCTTAGTTGTGTTAAAGAAGTATAGTTATAAATGCTCATATTATTACGTGTAATTTTTTTCTCTTGAAAAGGTTTTTATACTAAATTTAAAACCCGAATATTATTCAGAACATTTAAGGATATTTTCTATACACACACAATGGTGGATTATTTTATAATCAGAATACAAATGTGTGACGTCAATGTGTGCTGTAAGAAAATTTTTTAAGTTACACTTATTACATAATATTTTTATTTAATAACATATCAAAGTATGGTATTTTTTAGAATAATTCTTTATCAAGCACATGGATTGCAACATTTGAAAAGTTTTTTTTTAAACCAATACCAGATATTTGATGCTTTTTACTTCGGCCAAATAAAAGTCATTGACTAAAAATGTTATACAGAATAAATTACATTTTCTCTGGGAATTATTTATGGTATTTACTGCAAAAATCTTGAATTTTGTAATTTTGTGCAAACATAATATCAGTAACTTCCATTATAAAAAAATGACTATCAAAAATAAGTATATAAGCATCCTCACTCCTTCATCACGAAATTTCCAGAGCTATTAGGACCACAGGCTTTAAATTTGGAAGCCATTCCTTCCGCTAGGAATAGGTTTTGAGAAAATAGAGTCCAAAGGAGGCTGCGAGAGGTTAAGAAGGATTTATAGATTCAAATTTTCACTCAAAAACTATTCGATCGACAGACTGGAAATTTGACAAGCATATTTCTTTTGTTAAGTAGATATCAACAAAAAACGGGTTTCATGGAAATCGACATCCAAGGGATGTTGCAGGGGAATGGTTACGGGACGTATAAAAAAGAAAAGTTCATTGTTCTTAAACTATTACCTACAGACTAACTAAACCTACAGACAAATTATAATAAGCATGTCCTTTTCATCGAATAGATTCGCTAAGAACGGGTTTTATGCAAATTGACTATCAAGTAAAAGGAGCTGCCAAGGGTTAATGAGCTTTATTAATAAGAGTTCCTGTTCATCTCTTAAAGACTTCAAACTTTGTAAGTATGTTTCATTTGCTAAACATAAATCTGCTATTTACACGTTTAATTTAAATTGTGATTCCCATGGAGATTTGAGGAGGAGGGGGAGGGTGTCACGAGACGTATACATAAAAAAATCCCTGTTTTGATCTATTAGTCTTTAAATTTGGTAAGCATACTTTTTTTTC
This sequence comes from Trichonephila clavata, assembly GCA_019973975.1. Lineage (NCBI taxonomy): Eukaryota > Metazoa > Arthropoda > Arachnida > Araneae > Nephilidae > Trichonephila > Trichonephila clavata. The sequence goes on from BMAO01030064.1 coordinate 3,112, forward strand.
CAGTAGATATCCTCTAAAAATGGGTTTTTCGGAAATCGACACAAGGGATGCTGCGGAAGCATTACAGATAAAAATTTCCGTTTCAAAACTATTTGATCTGCAGATTGGAAATTTAACAATGATGTTTCTTTTTAGTACAAATCCGCTTTGTTTTGTGGAAATTGGCTCTAGGATGCTCACGGGAGCGAAAAACATATACTTCAGACTGTTGTTTTTTTTTAAATCAAAAGTAAAAAGCTATAATAATAATATGTTTTAAATACAATCAAAGCTCTATACCCAGACTTAAGTATTTATAAATATATAGACGACCAAAATAATCAAATATCCAGACTAGTGGGTGGGTAAAAGCTGGGTTATATACGTAAGGGAATGGAAGTCAATATTATCTCCATTTCTTTAAATTATATCTAATAGAAGAATACTCTCTCACGCACATTAATATATAAGAAATAATATGAAACAGAAAAATGAAATATATATAAGAAATATGATTATCATGCACTCACTTACACACACACACACACACACACACACACACACACACACACACACACACACACACACACACACACACAAAGATGAAAATATTACTTCTGACCCATATAAGATAAGCAATATGTAAGGAAAAAATAAACTATGAGCAAGCAAAAAAATGCAGTTCGAACTTTTTTGACTTTTGCGGAAGTTCCAAATTAATATTTTTATTAATAATACGTTATATATATGACCGTTCCAAAAGCATGAGCCAGATGGCGGCCAAAAAAAATATAGGTTTGATGCAGTAAATACAACACCACTTTCACCTTGCGTTACTTAGTATTGCCGATGTTATGAAAGAAAACTCGATACAAAAGCTTTCGTCAATAAGAAACAAATAAAAGAGAGCGAAATGCATCGAATGCAATGTAATAGGCGTAGGACCCTACAGTTCAATTGGAAATCGGGAAATAAATTGCATTTTAGGAGACGCAATACCTGTTTTTAGATGAAATAAAGAAAACGTTAAGTAAAGCACAAAAGAATAAACATGGTACAAATTCAATATGCTCTTAACGTGACATATAAATCGAGCAAATATTTAATATAAGTGCGTTGAACAGATAAAATGACAATTTATCTACATTTAATAGTCAACGCAATATACATTCAGAACAGTAAACATTGGATTTTGTGGAATGCACGAGGAAAATTGTTTCGACTTCAGTTTGTGAATTGGAGGATATATATTGAAAGGTCTACCTAATGCTTGCACTGCCATAATGTTTAAAGATTCCTGAAAAGCGCTCGAAAATTTAAAGATATTGGGTAGTATACGTTAATTTAATAGTTATAAAACATCTTCAAATTAATTTAAATTTCATTTTTAGATATCATGCCTTGTATTTGAATATTTCTCAAGTAGATCAAGTTAAAAAGAAGGTAAACAAAAACATTGTAAAATTTTTAATTAATTAGAACTAAATAAGAGATTATGCTTGTGTATAATATGATTTAAACAAAAAATTAATATGTTGACATACACATATGAAATGAATAAAAGTGCGATTGTTTAAAAACTCTGGCATGATACTTGTCGATTTAATAATTATAAATTCACAAATCCTTAAGAATATATGTTTATCCTTGAAAACTATATGTTGCGTAACATTACGTATCTGCTACTAATATATAATTCCCTTTTTAACTACGTTTTCTCTATTAATTAATTTTAATATTTACAATGAAGTATGTTTTTAAATTTTACTCAATGTGATTAAAGCATCTGATTCGACTAATCATTTATCAAATCCTAATTTAAACAATAGAAAATCACTAGCAGTGTTAGAATTGCAGTTTTAGTGCTAGCAGTGTTAGAAAATACTTGAGAAATTTGAATAAAGTTTATAAATGAATCATATTACATACTCATGCACACACACGCTTTATAACTAATTCATAAATTTTTTACTGCTGTCTTTTTTTCCCCCAAACGGGCTGTAAACCAAATTATATACATATATTTTCATAATTCAATACATATTACTTTACTTCGTTATCAATATTTTGAAAAAACAATAATTCAACCAAAAAGTTAAAAAAAATTAAAGCAGAATTCAAATTAACTGAATGTTTTCCGTATATCTCACATTTTTTTATCTCATTATGGCACTTTTGCTGTCAGGATGTTTAGATTTTTTTCAAATGCATGCTATAAGTATAAAAACAACCCTATTAAGCTTTACTCAAATGCATGTTGACGTAAGTAGAAGCAAATTTCAAACTATATATATATACATACCTTTATCATCAAAAAATGGATTTCTTGAAGTTCACAATACAATTTGTGATTGAAATCAATAATATTGCTCTTTCATTTAGAGTAGTAGTATATATGTACGCCAATGCTATTTCTCATTCGTTAAATAATAGGACGTAAGATCGAAAAAGTAATACAGTATCACTGAATTGCATTAGTATATCTTCTTCTATTCACACAGCAGACCTGGGTGGGCCAAGGCCTTTTCAAGAACACTTTTTCATTCCTATTTCCTCTTAGCAACAGTTCTCCATTCAGTCATTCTTAAAACATTAAAATCATCCTCCACCCATCTCCATTTGGGTTTGAAATTGAAAATTCAGAAACATCAAGGATGAGGTTTCCAAAAGACAGATGTGGTCTCCACAAACCTCATATGACTAATCTTGATAGATTTAATGACATCTGTTTCCTCTAATGGCTAAGAATTCAAAATTATGACGTCGTCTCCAAAACGGATTATTATTCATAGCACCAAAGATATATCTAAAAGCTTTCCGCTCAAAGAAAGCTAGCTGTTTAGTCTGTGATATAGTTTAATTCCAAGTTTCAGATCAGTAGGTGAGTACGCGTCTGCTGATTGTTTTATATAGCGTAATTTTTGTACATATTTTAATCGTTTGCCTTTAAGAAAGCTCTTAGACCAAAAAGATATTGATAATCTCAGCAATAATACGTCTTTGAATTTAAGGTTCAATGCCTTTTAGAATGTTAATATTTGAGCCCAAATAGAGAGAATTATCAACTATTTCAACCTTATAATGCATTATTGCTTCCTTTCTCAGTCTCAAAGAAAAAAATGTTGAAAATCTTAAAAAATAGTTAAAAAATTCTTACCTGTACCACTGCTAAATTTAGGAGCTGATAATACTGTGTCCAAGCAAATTTCAAATGCTTCAGCAGTTTGAGGATCAGTGTATGGTGATCGTTCTAGATTAACAAGTTCCTCAATGACTTGGAAAAGCAGATCTGCATCTCCAGTCTACAAATATGGAAATGCACATTGTCGTAAAAAAATAACTAAAGAGAGTTAATTAAATGTTAGTGCTTGATTATTATTTTTTATTTTAAGAGTTACGAATTGCAAGAAATTAATCAAAATGTGGGATTTCTAATATTAGAAACTATTTATAATTATTAAGCCAATAAAAAAATAAATGCAATTTTTATAAAAGATGAAAGGAACAAACAAAGATAACAAATACAATTTAAGAAATAATTAAACACAAATTTTTAATATATTTAAATTTATGTTCTCTTATGGTTAAATAGCGTAGTATTTGTATGTCTTTTAGTCAGTTTTGACTTTAAGAAAGCTCTTAGACCAAGAAGACAGCAATTATCAGCAATAATACATTTAATTTCAGCACCAATGTCGCTTAGAATGATAATATTTGAGCCATAATAGGCAAAATTATCAATAACTTTAAACTTATAATGCATTATTACTACCATTCTCAATGTCGAGAATTATATTGTTGAAATAAATATACCACATTACAATATATTGCTGCATAATATATTATGACAGTTTTGTTGAAACCCAATGTTAACTATTGGTTGCCTTGCTTGAAGCGGTTTAATTTACGACTTATTAAAAACTGAAAAAATTACAAAATTTTAAAAACCATATTCAGATTGTAGATTAATGATATTAATGGCTCTTAACATAATACATTCATTTCAATGTTTATTACAAATACTTTTTACATTTTACCAACTAGAAATATATTTTTAAATCTAAACTCTTTTCCTGACTTCAACATCTGGCTACTCGGTATATTTATGACAACCAATATTTAGACGAAAAGAAATATTTAAATAAGTTTGGTATTATTCCCATTTATATTTTTCTATCCAAAACATCTGGCACGAAATCATCAAAAGTATACAATGGAATTTTTTCACGGAATATTTTATAAAAACTTACATTTATTTAAAAAAAATATTTAGTGTAAAATCTGTGAAAAGGAACTTTACAATGCTATAGTTTAAAATTTTGAGAAAATTGTATTTTGCCAATGACATTCTTAGCTTTTCGGAAGTAAAATACGAGGCATGTTTTTTAAGTAAGTACCGTTTGGAAATTAAAAAAAGACGTGCAAAGATATCGCAATAATTTTATTTTTGCATGAAAGCCTGTACCTTAATCTACTTTTCTACATAATTTCCGTGAATATTGAGGCCCTTGTCATAACGTGGCACCAGTTTTTGAATACCCTCCTCATAAAATTCTGCCACCTGACTTGTTAACCACTGTATCACAAATGTTTTGACTTCGTTATCGTCTTGAAGACGCTGGACCTCCCAGGTGTTTCTTCAAGTGCAGGAACAAATGGTAGTCGCTGGGCGCCAGATCAGGGCTGTATGGAGGATGATCTAGAGTTTTCCATTTAAAAGATTTGATGAGATCTTTGGTCCGATTAGCCACATGTGGACGGGCATTGTCATGCAGCAAAACGATCCCTTACTCAACTTGCCACGTCTTTTGTTCTGGATTGCACGACGCAGATTGTTCAATGTTTCACAATAAGACGCAGCATTGATTGTCTCATTACGAGGCAGAAACTCCACTAGCAATACTCCTTTTCTGTCCCAAAAAACTGTGCACATGATTTTCCGGGCAGAAATTGTTTGCTTAAACTTCACTCTTTTGGGTGATGATGAATGTCGCCATTCCATGGATTGTTGTTTCGATTCTGGTGTGACGTAGGCCACCCATGTTTCGTCACCAGTAACAATTTGGTCTAAGAAATCTTCACCTTCATTGTGGTACCGCTCAAGGAAAGTCAATGCACTGCCTAAACGTTGGGTTTTGTGCAAATCCGTCAACAGTTTTGGAACCCAACGTGAACACAATTTCCGGTAATTCAAGTTCTCGGTCACAATGCGATACAAAACACTACGAGGACATTGAGGAAAGCAGTCGGACAATGATGAAATTGTAAAGCGTCTGTTTTCTCTCACCTTTTCGTCCACTTTCTGCACCAAATCTTCATTAACGACCGAAGGTCGCCCACTCCGTTCTTTATCATGCACATTTGTGCGGCCATCTTTAAATGCTCTCACCCATTTCCTTACCATTCCATCACTCATAATGTTTTGTCCGTAAACTTCACAGATCTCACGATGAATATCGATCGGTTTTACGCCTTTAGCACTAAGAAATCGTATAACAGCCCGTACTTCACAATCAGCGGGACTCACGATTGTCGGAGGCATCTTAAACACTCAGTAAACAACGTATACAATGAAGAATCAGACTGTAATGGCGTTAGTGCGTAGACAAGAGATGTAGGTAACCAGCGAGCATGCGCGGAACGCCGACCGGAGCGCTGCGGCGGCGGAATTGCAAAACGGTACTTACTTAAAAAACATGCCTCGTATCTATCGATCATTTTATAGTAACATCTTAGACAAATTATTCCTAAAAATACGCTTAGAAATTGCGAATGAATATTTTTTTTTGTGTTTTTAGGAAATGAAATATTGTTACGAATTTTATGTAATGAATGCTTAAAATAGTGTAAATAATGTATCTGGATTTTTAATACGTTAGCAATACTTCTTGTCGTATTTATTTTATAATAAAAATTGTAATATTTGCAAGTCCTTGCATTATAAAAGCGTTTCAATCGAAACGCCAAAATATTGGCGAAAAAGCCAAGTTGGTATTATTTTTGGTGACCAAATTTGGCATGTTGGTGACCAATGCGACTTGACTATCATATGTATGCTTCTATAAAAATCACGATCTATGACGTAAGCGGAAATTTCAAGAAAGAACTGGAAGGCAGTCTTGTAGACTATAAATAGAGTCACTGGTTGAAACTGAGTATCACTTTGACTGTAAAGAGTTCACAAGCGATTCGTTGTTTACAAATAAACTTTACGTCCTTGCACTTTTAGATACTGATGGTGGAATCTGAGAGCTAAAGAAGGTAAGACAACTTTCTGGGACTTATTGTGCGAATTTTACCGATTATTGGTATTTTTCAGGATTGTTTTTCAACAATAAATTTTCACCGCTCTCTTCAAGAACTGTTTATTCTTTAAACTGGTAGCATAAAACCCATGAATCGCGATCTACGTAACAATTTATTAAAAAATACATTTTGTACGAATTTGGGTAAGGAAAAATTTAAGTAACTTTTCAAATCTTCAAGAATTAAACTAAAATTATATCAGAACGGTAAAGGTAACTTCTCCAAGTGAACAATATTTAATCATAACCATTACTTACCGATACATTTATATTACATTCCCGGTAATCCACTTTCTCTTCTTTCGTATCCAAGTTTATTTCCCAATAACCATTTTCAGAACATCTTTTTCTCACTTTCCCTGGAAAAAGAAAGTATATCGTATCCAATAAACATAAAAACACAAATGGCAATAATTTTAGCTAATTATATTAATGTAATTATACACTAATGGGAGAAAATAAGTAGAAATGAATAAATTCAATGAATAATTGATTTTCTTCATTATATTTTATTTTCAGCACAACTTCTTAATTTATTCACTGGATTAAAGACATTCGAAAATCTTAAATTTTAAAAGGATTTTAAGTGTGTGAGCTCTCTCTCTCTATATATATAAATTAACTTTAACTTTTAAATCTTTTGTAATTAGGTTGGTGCGTATGAAATGATTGAGTTTTAAACGAATATATACAAATTAAATATATTTTTTCAAAAGCTGTTTATGTAATAAAAATATGATCCATTTGCTTCAATACACCTTTTTCAACGAGACATAGATGTCTTCCTTAAGGAACATCTGATCTTTAGAATGAATAAACTCTGAAATGGAATTTTTCAGTTTGTCTTCCAATTCACACTATTTTGATCATAAAAGCTGTTCTAAATGTTTAAAAAGAAAATGAAAATTTGTTGGTGAAAGATCTGGTAAACAAGCTGGATGCTGCAAAATTTCGTATTTTAATTTCTATAATTCCACAATTGTTTTGCTCAACTTATACGGCTAGCCGTTGTCGTGGAACATTATTGAACCTTGTTGATTAACAAGTGAATTTCGTAAGGATATAGTGGCCGCGGTGGCCGAGTGGTCTAGGCATCGGATCATGGCTAGTTTGTCATGGGTTCGATCCTAGTACTACTAAAGATCCGCCGTGTAGGGAGCGATGCACGTTAAATCTGTCGAGAGCTCAAACGTCCTCCGTTGGTGTGGTGTGGTAGTTAGGAGAGGGGGTGCCAGCTCAGGTGTCGTCCGCGTCACTTGACCATGGTTCAAAATTACGCGGACCGTCCCCAAAAGCCCTCGTGTAGCTGAACAGTGGGACGTTAATATTCACTCACTCACTCACTCGTAAGGATATAATTTTCAATTTTTCATGCATTCTATCAATATACTGACAGTATAATAAATGTCATAGGATTCGTTTCCGTCATTGCTTTCAGAGCATTATTCTTCACTTGGGTTATTGGATCTTCCACGCAGTGCATTTTGTAGCGGAGAATCACCAACCCGAAATTTTTCAAACTAACGTCACACTTTTCAATCCTTAACAGTATTCTTCACAATACCTGGTTAATACCGCATGCAGCTTTGGCAGCATTGTTGCCAGTTTATATTCATAATAGCTACACGAATATCCGTTAAAGTCTCTCATATCCCTAAGAAATTCAAAACAAGTAACAGAATGGAGCATTTCTTGAGAAAATTTTCTTTGTTGAAAAGTGACTTTAGCAATGAACAATACGACTATAAACGAGGTTATGCCAGTGACAAAAGTTCAACAAAAACATAGAGACAACCCTTCATATATTTAGAATATCCGGCATTTCATATGCACCTACTTCATAATATTAATTCTCTTTGTAAAGCTCGAGGGAGAATTTTCATTTTTTTTTAAAGATAAACATTAAAAAACTTAGCGGTAAACACGATTTATTCATTGCATCTTCTATGATTTAAAAGTTATGAGATTTATAAGTAAATTATTAAAGTAAGTTGTGCAAAACGTTTCAAATTCTAATGAGACATGAGTGGTTGATTACACTACGATTATATATTATTTTATATTATATACTTTTTTATTCAAAGAGAAACGTATATATTCATAATTATATGATTAATTTATATTCTTATAGCTGAATACCCAAATTCATGCATCCCTAATTAAAACAGTAAACATCTATAGCCATTTCATGGAATTATTTAAGTTATTTACGAAATCTATGCAAGGATAAACTTTTTCCTATTTTGTGTGTGCCAAGAGCAGACTGTTCTTGGAAAAGTTGTTCTTAGTTTTGCACTAAGAGAAAGAATGTTTTGTTTGATATTACTGAAATCAAATACTACTTGAGAGCCCACAAAAACAAACATAACACCGAGAAAGACATTTTATCTAACAAATAAAATGTATTTTCCTTGTGAGACATTTCCTTTTTGAAATATAAATCTTGAGACAGTTATGACAATTTGTTCCATTTTGAGATAACGTTAGTATTTTAAGTATATTGTGATCTAATGGATTTTTCTTTTCTTTTGGTGTAATTTTGTGATAATATTAAAGTCATTTTTTATTAATGCATTTTTACTAAGTAAAATAACACATGAGTGATATAGTTTTTCTTTACAAAAAATATAGGTTTAATATTACTTAGAAGAATATTTAAGATACGCTAATATTTTTTTTAAAAAATTCTACCAGAAGAAAGCCATTTTTGATTGAACACTATTTACAGATGTTGAAAAGTCAACATAATTAATTTTGAGAAATTATAGCTAATATTAGCATTGATGTAAGTAGAAATTAAAAAAACAATTAATCAACATGGTTTTGACACTTTGTTTTTATTTTCCGTATATTTCCGTGTATAAGCTGAGAAGTTTTGGAACATTTTATATAGTTAAAGAGTAAGTGGGGAGGAGTTAGTTTATATTCGGGGGCTAGTTTCGGACAGAACGCAACTTAAAAAGGGTTTTTAAACATTTTTTATTAGCCATGCGCAAGAGATTTCAATCTTTTAACTTTTTTAATGTTTCAAATAGATTTTTTTTCTATAAAAAAACAACAGAAATCCTTTACAGTGAATACAAGAATCCCAGTTTTCAAATAATTCGTAACATTCCACTCATTAGGATGTTCGAATGCACATAATCATCATACGGAGATTTTTTTTTCCAAGGGTATTTAACATAGGTCAATGAATCACAAACTGAAACCAAATTTTTGTTTTCCGCTAATTTTTCTAACAAAAAAAAGGCAGCAAGTATGACTAGTTTAAATAGTGTACAGAAGAACAAAAAGAATGGGGAAAAGTGTGTTAGCTTCAGATAGGATTATCATAAAAAAAACTAATCTCATTGACGTCTGACGTTTTACTTTACATAAATTTCACAGGAAAAATTTCCACACCTTAATTGCCTGGCAACATTTTCATCTTAGTGGTGACATTATTAAAAAAATACAGGATTTTTTTTTTCAATTCGGTTTATAAGCCGGTTTCGAATTTTGAGTAAATTTTTACAGAAAGAATGTACTCTAGATTATATCCAAATTAGCTTATAATCAGAAATGTTTTTAAAGATATGCTAATCACAGAAAAGGGATAGAGAAAAAATAACATCTCTTATTGACAGATTAAATTTAAAATTTAGTTTATTGCATTATTCTTGGAATATGTATCGTTTATTTCATAAGAAAAAACCCGTTTAAAATTAACTATATTCGTTCAAAAGGAAGATCAAAATATAATAATGGAAAAACGTATTTGGGAAGAATTTATGGATTGTTTTGTCTGAGATCAATATATTTTTAGATATCAATATTTTACTATATAAAGATATGAAGTATGAAGAAAATGCATAGTAAAAGTATAAAGGCTTTTAAAATATCAAGTATTTTTAGTCACCCTGTAATGTTCGCTTGAATCCAAACACAATATAGGTGGCGCTGTCATCTGAATATTAAAAAAGAAGAGAATTGAAGAAATAAAAAAAGCGCGAAAGGACTGTTATGATCGCTAATATGAAAACAAATATTATGTGAAACTAAATTTAATGTATAGTGTTAGTTTTTTTTAACTGGTATGTTGGTTTTGTGTGATGTGTGGATGTATAATGATCACATCAAAAAATGGGCCACAGCAAAATCCACGAACTTTATTTGCCTAGTAAAGTAACAAAATCATTTGGGCAACAACGAACGTATTCACTCTACATTGCCCAAAAGTATTATTTAAAAAATGGGTGTTCTGTAATAGACAATATAAGCAAAAATTTTTAATAAAGCTATGCCCTTGTTTCAATTGTAGACAAATAAAGAAACCCTGTATTCAGATTTGTTTACTTTGAAAGGAAAAAAAAATACTTAAATTTCTTTCCTCCTTATAAATATAAAAAATATTCAATGAACTGAAACGAGAATAACCAAAAAAATTAAAAAGGAAGAGAATAAATTTACTATCATTCATCAGCAATTTAAGTTATTCTATTAGGTTTTTATCCTCAGTGTTATTGACAATTACTCCGATAACAACTGTTTCTTCCTAAAATAATACAAGAAGCCTGATAATATAGAACTGTAATTTAATTTATTACTTATTTGCTTTTTGTACACACAAAGAATGCTTCGTCGACTTGTTGGGAGCTTTATATTTATTTTAGATGCTTCATTGAATGGAGCTTTATTTTCTATGTTATTTTCTCACTGCCTGTATTGGGAATTGTTTGAAGTAAGTTAATAATTTTAAGCAGAATTGCTTGCTGACTAGAATTTGTTGTATTCAGCATTTAATAAAGGAATAATGATAGAATAATGAAAAAGAAATGCACTTAAAAAATTTTTACTACTTATAAGAAAACACTCAGTTTATTAAACAAATACGTGAGATTTTACCTTTTAATAGATTTTTAATATAAAAAAAGCAATTAAATAAGAATTAAAAATCGGAATTCACAAAGTATTCATTGACATTTTGACTAAATTAGGGGAAATATAGATGCTATATACTTAAATTTTTTAAATGAAATAAATTGAAAAGTATTAATATGCGATTATTTAACCATTTGATAACTTGTTAACATTGAACCTGTTTAAAAGTACAGGATTATCAGAAATGAATGATCCGACTATAAAATGTAATAACTCTCAGATGAATAAACGGAAAATGATAATTAATATGTCATTGTAAAGATACATTATAAAGTTTTGAGTTCGTAAGATTGTTTTTGTTCTATATGTAGAAGCAATGTTGTCATCAAGATGTTTTTGTAATTGTTATCAGAAGTGGAAATAGCGTCGTCGCAGCGGGAGAAGTTGTTTCGGCTGCTCTCGTTTTCAAAAAGTCTGTCAGTTATCACGGTTCAGCGAGAATTTCGGAGAAAGTACATAGAAATGCACCTACATATAAGAGTATTTGAAGATAGTATAAATAGTTCCAGAACTGGATGCCTATCCAGGTGATCTTTGGACCTTATAAAAGTATCTCGCAATCTTTCAACATTTTCTGGCGAACAACGTGATTACCTTGCCTTGACTCAGGCATCCAGTTTCCAGTTCCCTAGTTTTTTACACATTAGTCACTAACGCCCCATTAGACAGATGCAATGTCCGAATGACCTTGGTACCTCAGCCACGCCACATATCCCGAGTCAGTAGCGAAGGTCATTTGTTGCACAAACTGTGCAATAAGCTCAACAGCACTATTAATTGTTATCACGTTATATGAACTATTATCAGCTTACAGCAGAGCAAAATGTCAGACTATGAACTTTGAAGCTGCTATAAAGGCAGAAGAGAAAAAAATAACATGTTTAATTTATGATCTTGGACGTTGAAATGTCATCCCTTCGTCCTTTCACTCAAATACCAGTTTTTTGGGTACATCATGATATAGAAGTATCCTTTCGTGAAGGTACAGAGGAGAACGAATATTTTTAGCTAGTGTGCAGGTCCAACAGTTGTACCACTAAGACCTCCTCCTGGTCTCATAGTCTTTATATAGATAAAATTTTGAAGTCACATGATTACATTTCTGACGTGCTATGGAGCACGTCTGAGCCTTGTCTTTGAGGCCTATGTAACTTAAACTGTAAAATAAAATTTATAATTGCCCGTTAGCTGTGATATTCAAACATTTATAAATAAAGATAACCGTTGAAGGTTTCCCTGGCCAGTATGCTTTCCTAATTTATCTCTAAATGAGAACCATTGAGACATTGGAATACAACTATTTTCCAGAAATCACGATAGAAAAAGCTGGTATAGTGTTAAAGTTGCATGAAATAATGAGTTCATGTTTTTCATCCAAGCACAATGTCTAATAAAATTTGAGATACTATCAGATGTATAATATTTCCACAGACAACGATCAACTCCAGGTGTTAAATTCCGATTGTTATGTATTCTAAGGTAGCAGTAAATTCGAAAATATTTTCTTCCCATTTAACTGTATGGCACAATAAATAATATCCTCCAATTTACTTTCCTCCTTTAAGTAGCAATTTAATGGCTAACAGTGACAGGGGATTCGCTACCAAAGGACAAACTAGTAGGGTGTGTCGGGAGTACAGAGACGACTTGGTATCACACAGAATGCAGGGTTACAAATGACGTTGCGAGCTATGGTGTACAGAAGCAGAAAAAAATAACAGAAATATCAATTCATTAATGAGATAGAAAAAATTTTATTGAGAGGTTGTACAATAACAGGTGTTCGAGAGTGCCTGAGCTTCTTCTATGTTCACATAAAGAGTTTGGTGCACGAAACGCATGCTACTTCAATTGGAGAAAACGTTCGAATATCTGTACTTGCCGAGAGGATACGTGACAGGCCAGGAATATTCCAGAACGTATAGAATTCCAGCAACGTTGCTCTCAGGCTCACCAGATGACTTTTGGGACGTAATTTCGAACACCTGTTATAGTACAAACTTTCAGTAAAATGATTTCTGTCCCTTTAATGTGTTGCTGCTTCTGTTATTCTTTTCTGCTTCTTTGCACCATAGCTCGTAACTGCGGCATTTGCGATCCTGCATTCCTTTGTGATTCTGTCTTCTACATACCCCCCTACACACCCTGCCTGATTGTCGGTCTGGTAGCGAATAACCCTGTATATAAATACAGTGAAGCTTCAGAAATCATGGAATAACAGTACTTTTATTTATAGATTCTGTTGTATTGTATAGGAAAAAATATATAAACCATGACTGTATTGCAAAGCTTTCATTTGTACTTACAACATTCATGTGAAAGAATTTTTTTAACGTTACCGAACTTAGAAATAGGAATTCTAATGAAATTTAGATACATGGTCTTTATTTTGGAAATTGTTAGATAATTCAGCGATCCATATTATCAACACTATATCAAGAAAATACATTTCTTGGCATTACTTCTCATTAAGGTCAACCAACAGGCCGATTGCCACCCATAAATGATCAAAATCTGTGATGTCTGTAGTTAATAAGAAACATTGCGTTAAATAATAGTACAAAAACTGTGGGCAATATAGCGAATGTGTCCATGAGGGAATTGCAGGTATGGAAGCAAAAGACCAACTCGAATGATGTAATGATACGCCCCTTTGACCTCAGCGCTTATGCTAAGTTCGTGAATATATCATTTGTCTCTTAGACAACCATAAATGCATTGCGTGGTTAAATGATTCACAATTCCAGTTCGTAAGAGTTTTATTTTTTTTCATTTGAGAACATTTTTAAATTCCCCTGCTCCACAAAGTATCACATTGGGGCTTACAGAATTAACCATGAAGCACACATCACAAAGGAAGAAGGAATTTAAAGTCATGAAGGATTACAATTCCTAAGAGTTGGTAGTAGAAATCGAATGTTTTGTTGTCCCTAGGAAGCCAACAACTCAAGTTGTCAACAAGCCTTTGTGAGAGCTAGAGGAAGCTCCACAATAGTGTGAGCTGTTTTGACATGGCATGGATCGGGTACTTTTGGTCAATCCTATTTTTATTTAACTTTATTTTTGATGTTAGAAATTTCTGCGTTATTACAGTTCCTTCTAGATATATATCATTGATGTATTCTGGTAGAAAAATATATTTATTCACTGTTATCTATGTAACAATGTGCATCTAATAAATTTTTGCTCTGATTTTTTGGGTTATACGAAAAATTTCAAATTACATCGATTATTGATTTTTTTAAAAATTTGAATTCAGTATTAAAAAAAATGAAAATTAATTGTTTGTGTTTCTTTTCAAAGTTAAAGAATGCTGTAATATAAACATGAGAATTTTGTGGATTAGTCCTTTAAAATATAACATTATCTATTTTTTACCGGAATCAGAGTTTAAACAAATGATCCCAATCGCCTTCTCTAGCTACGAAGTTTTTTATGCATTTTCAATCTACCACTCTCTGAAACTACTATTAAACGATATCACATAAACCATAATTCATTGAGACTATATATAAGGTTTAATAAAGAGAAGTTTGAAAAGTTATTATAGTGTCACAAAAAATGTGAATTTTTTCCTCTTAAATATTAGACACTTTCTTATTAATAATTTTATTTCGGTTTCTTGGATATTTCTTGGAAAGATATTTTCTAAAAAACACTTCGATAATTTCTATCAATTATCTAATATAATTTTATTGAAGTTGTGAGTGGAGTCATCAAATATGTTTTCAAATGACACTTTTATGTATCTATTAAGGTATCGGACTACTTGCGACAACTTTTTTCTTTTTAAAAAAAATAAAGATATGTGGATTTTTGTGGTTTTTAGATTTTTTTAGTACATTTTAAGAAAAATATGTTACAATTAAGAGATAAAAATAAACTATTATTACTATAAAATGGGAAAAAAATTGATAAAAATTTACAAAAATTAACTTAAACGGAGCCCATTTTGTACCAAAAGTTTATGAACCAATCTTAAATTTTTCAATTCTGTCGTGTTGCTGTGTTATCCATTTTTGAAATGACTTTCAGGATAAGAGACATTTTAATTTTAACAAAACTAGAGCACTTTATCTTAGTTATTATATAAAATTGCTTAAAACAATAGTGATTTTATTCACATAAGGACTGTAAATTTTGTAATAAAACAGTGATTGATACATATGAAGGTTAAAACACTTCTACTATTATACAGAACATACACAAAAAATTTCACTGAACTGATTTCAAAACTTTTTAGCAATCGCTGGCCCCGTTTGAGCATTTAAAAAAAACACATTTCGAGTAAAACGCGTTTTAAATTAGGACACCTTGCTTAAAGTAATGGCATCTGCATTTTACTAAAACACTTGTAGTTTTTGTTGTAGTGAACGGAAATAACAAACTTGGTATTTTTATAAAGCTAATAAAATGTCTATAAAAATAATCATAAAAAAATCTGTCAAGTTTTAGCAAATTCACAATTTTAGGATAGTCGGACACCTTAAGGTTTATAAGAATTGCACGATTTTATTAAAAAAAAAAGGCACGATCACGTATTGAGTAGATAGCAGAAATTTGTTCAAAATACCTTTATCTAAAATTACATCTCCCTATTCAGGACAGTTTATTTTAAATAAAGAATTTCGAAGTAAAAAACGTTTAAATTTTATAAGGAAATACGTGTGCTTACTCGATGCATTTCCATCCGATGGGCAAGGAATCTCAGCCACCTCACCAGCTGCTGTAGCGTCCCAACATCCCCAGCCGTCGAACGTAGCAGGACAAAATACATCTATGCCTGAAATGAGTTATTGTATTATTAATACATTATAAGTGTTTATATATGATACATCTAATGTTTTGCTATAATACAGTAAAACACGTTTTTTTCTCCATAAATTATCCATGTTGACACAATCTCAAATTCATATATTATTTTAACTATTTTTGTAATATCCCGCAATCAAAATCAATATATTTCATTAATGAAGTTAAGTTATTTTGAAACTGCGTATAGCACTTGACACTGAAACTTTAATGATATTATTTGTTATATATCAATATACACTTGTATGTGTATTATTATTTTTCATCTTAAAATCATTAAGGACAATCTTTTTTCTATTTTCTGTTTTCTTTCAAAAAATAAGCTGATGTTTTTTTTTCCAGATGTTATTTTTAGAGTGAATTAAAATGAAACATTTTTTTGCAATGCTGAGAAAACTGATGAATAAAATATTCAATTTCTAATACAGAATATAAAATGCCAAAATAAGAACAAAAAACTTTTTTAAAAAAAATAAGTCAGATAAAAATTTTGAATATTAAATCATGCAATAAAGAACAAAATCTTTTTTTACGATTGATTACACAAATATCTAATAGTAATAATAAGGCCTGTTGTGATTTTAGAAATCTCCTGAGAGTATCAAGTATTGAGAGAAAAGTTATGCATTCCGAAAAGCTTTTTCTTCAAAAAAATAAGTTTTGAACCTCCTATTTCATACAGATATAACATTTTAGTGAAAACGGTTTTTAGTATGAATATATACAACAAATGTGGTGGTAATTTTTTTTATATTAATTAAATTTGGTGTATATTCTTATTGGGCTATTTCGAATGAACACTTTTTTTCAAGTTAAACTAGTCCAAGAAATTAATTTGGATTAGTTCTAAAAATTAGAATAACAATATCTCTGAGAATTAATATCAATATTATTAATTAATTATAGTATTAAGTAAATAAAATATAATAGTCAACATATATTTGATTTATGTACCATAAATATGTCAAATAACATTAGTAAGAAGTAACATAACAAGTAATATTAAAAAAAAAAATAAAGTCAATTCCTACTTAGGTCAACAAAGAAAATTTTTATTTTTTAGTCGCTTTTTATTAAATAATTACAATTAATGTAAATATGTATATACATATGACATAATCATAATATTAAGTGACAAAATAGAAAACGATTTTCCATTTTCCTTTCTAATGTAGTGCTGGACAATTATTTTTGTTTGTACTATTTATTCATTAATTAAATATAATTACTCCAGAAAAAACAGTACAGTAAAAAGAAATCACATTCACCGACATTAGGCTTTCCAAGCTGGGATTCGATTCCACGACCTTTATATTAGAAGGCCAACGCGCTATCCATTGCACTACAGGGACACAACAAGTGATTTTCTTTTACATGTATGGTGTTGGACTATTATTCTTGTTTGTTACCATTTATTCATTAGTTAAATTTAATTAATAAATTAATATTTAAAAAAACTGTATTAACATCAAGCGTTACCCTCTACAAAGTTGAAAAAATGTATTTGAACTTGAGTGGACGAATAAAAAGTATTTTATTAACGATTGTAAAGGATTATGATTTTGTATTGTTCTTCTGATAATGCATAATATTAAAGAGTATATGTGTCCTTATTTTTAATACTACTGATATGTGATATTGTTATTTTTCTACTTAATACCAAAATAAATTTCGTTAATTTTGCAAAAACAAATTATCAAAATGTTATATATTACTTATTCCTGTGTTAAATAAAGTTTTTTTTATCAAGTTCGCATACAGGATTCAAAAAGTAAATTTGTAATGATTATTATTATTTGAAATATGTTAAATTACATACAATTGGGATGTAGTCACATAAACTTTAATAATTACTCAGTTGTAGATGGCGTAACAAACTAGACGGTTTAATTCTGTTTCAGGTAATGACTTAAACTGCATGTTTAAATACAAATTTAAATAATGAAAGGCGCGTTTATTCAGTATGTTAAAAATACATACATTTTGTGAAATAATTCCATCATAAATAAGTATTTCAAGAAAAGTTTAATTTAAATGCAAATTGTTCTAAAGTACAATGGTGCCATCTAATGCAGTTTACTCTTCTAAAACATATTGATATCAAAAATGTAAGTAAAATAAAGAATCATATATGTATAATTCGTTTTTACCACATGGCAGTCGGAATATTACTTAGTCAGAATATTGAACTAT